>PVJA010006188.1:0-64391 GCA_004027025.1 Myocastor coypus
TGTGTGTGTGACCTCATTAATTTTTCATTTTCCTTTACTGGAGAACGTGTTAGCCTTTTTTTTTTTTTTTTTTTTAAGTGGTTATTCAACAAAATTATAGGATGCATTGTTGCTTTACTACTGTGCAATAAATTCTTTTACTTTTTTTTGTAGACAGAGTTGTTTTTTTTTTTTTTGTCTTTTTGAGGAAGGGTCTTACTATGCAATTCAGGCTGGCCTTGAACTCACTTTTGTAGCCCAGGCTGGTCTTGAAATCACACCGATTCTGCCTTGGATTACAGGTGTGCACCACCATGTAGAGAGGGTCTTACTGTGTAACTCTGGCAGGCCTTGAATCTGCTATCCAGCCCAGGCTAGCCAGTGCTACAGCAGCTCTCCAGTCTCAGCCTCCATCCAGAGTGGTGGGATCACAGGTGTGCATCACCACGCCTGGCTCTTGTTTTACCTTTCTGATTTTGCACTCTGTTTTCATTTGAAAAATGAAATCACTCTTCTTGAGCCTTCCTGGCAGCAGAATACTAGGTATCTAATGCATGAAGGTGGCTCAGTAAAGATTTAAATGGCAAGGTACACATCAGCCAGGTGTTCTGTACCCCCTGCCCCCCTTTAGACTTAGGGTGAGAACTGGAGAGCTTTATCCCACTTAGATCTTCAAAAACCATTTAGCTGTTTCTGCTGAATTGTGTCCCCATTTCCTCCCAATACAGTCCTGCACATTTGCCTTAGTAGTCAACTATATGTACCTGGGTCTGTACCTACTATCTATAATTTTATTACCAAAAAAACAGAGCCCCTGAATATCTAGTACCTGCTCTTATGTTTCAGGGAAATGAGAAAAGTATATATGGAGTTAATGTATGGAAAAGATCCTTGAGTTCCTTGAGCTTTATGTGCCTGAAACATATGAGATACCACAAAATTCCAGCACAAAATAGCACAGATTCAGCTGTAATGCAGTACTCTTACTATAGCAGCCCACAGCAGAGGTACAAACCTATTGCTGTTATGGCAACTTTATATTATGTGGTATTTGTATATTTAGCCTTAGAGATTGGGGCTTGGGATTTGCTTAGTGGTAGAATGCTTGCCTACTACATACAGAGCCCTGGGTTTGAACCTTAGCACCATACCCCCCCCCACCCCAATATCCTTGTAGTGTGTATACCCACTTTTTAGTGATGGGAGATGGATAACTTCTTGGAAGATACAGGTTCTTAGCGATGACATGGTCTATTCATTAGTGACATAGATATGTCAAGGCCTAAGCTCTTGACAGGCAGGAATTTTGTGAATAAATATGTCACTGCCTTGAACCCTATCTGCAGTGGGGATAGTTTAACTTGTAGTCTTTGTCTAGGAATTATATCATATACTGGTTCCTAAATACGTTTTGAAAAATGCAAATGACTTTACAGATGTGACTTCTGCATTTTATTTTTTCTGAGAATCTTTTTTTTTTGTCTGTGTATCTGTCTTTCACCTTTCTGAAACAGGGTCTCACTATGCAGCTTAGACTGCCCTTGAGCTCACTTTCTAGCCCCCCTGGCCTTGAACTCAGAGCAATTCTCCTGCCTCAAGCCTCCTAAATGCTAGGAGTAAAGGTGTGTGTGACCGTGCTCAGCCTGTTGCTTGTTTCACATTAGCCAGTTCTGAATTCTACATTATGGAGTACTAGAGGAGAGATAATGTCATCATTAAGCATCATAAGTTTTCAGGTAAGAGTTTTCTCAAGATAAATTAAGAAGAAGTTGTTTTCTTAGATGCACTTAGTTGATGTGAATTGGTTCTCCAGTGAAATATTTACATAGCTAGTTCTGCCCAAGGGGGCATGGTCACCAGGGGCAATAGCAGCAATAGTCTGTACTCAGGTGAGAGCAAGAGCAGAATTTAGGTGCTGTGACCTGGTGCTGTCCAAGACTGTAGAGTTTGCCATGTAGGAAGTAGATGTTCAGAGTGGTTCTGACTCGGAATTAGAGACTCCCTTTAATTGGAGTACCTGCCACCCCAATGGAAGAGGGCTTTTTGGTGAGTGGAGATAGTTTTATAGACATCTTGCTTATTACTATTAAACTTCCATCCTTCCATAATAGTGTGTGTGGGTGGTGGACTTCCAGCATTTCAGCAGCCTGAGGCAGGAAGATTGTAAGTTTAAGTCTTAGCAGGAATACTTAGCAAGATCTTGTAAAAAAAACCAACTAAACACCAAGAAAACTGGGTGGAGAGTGCTGCTGCTGCTGGAGATGAAGCTCAGTGTGAAGGCGCTGAGTTCATTCCTCGTACTGCTGTCGAGAGTGAGAAAACAACACACTGGAGTGCAGCCTTCACTGGAGGGACTGGCTTACAGAGTGTTTGTGAAGGCTGGATTTGTCTAACAGTTGACATGAAAGTTCAAAGCTAGCTAGAAACTGCTGGATATGGACTTTTCCTAATGCTTAGCTGCAGCCCTTACTAGTGCATGGCGTTTGGAAGGCTAAATCCAGAGTCACCTGTGCTGACTTCCAGCTGAGCCAAATTTATGATTGTTTTATGATTGAGAGGAGACTTTCCATGAGATTAGGTTTTAGTTGCTATATTTAGCTTTTAATTAAATCCCATCGGGATAAATTTTAATTTTCTATGTGTTACAGCCAAAGTATGAAAATTCGGGTCAAGAAGGCTAATAGAATTAAAAATAAAACAGCATAACTCTGAAATCTACCAGTTATGTCTTAGGTAATTAAGCAGCCTGTGGTTACTTACCTGTATGAGTGCTCCCCTAGTGTAGAAAAACAGCCTTAGCATCTCCCTGTTGGGCAGTCTGCTTCTGACGGGAACTTGAAATAATAAGATTTGGCTTGGATTTTGCCAATCTTAGTAGCCAAGCCTTCGTGATTTCAGGTATAGGTGGTTCTCTGTGGGCACCTTCTATAACTTTCTATTCTGTTCTGACTTCTGCACTGCCACTTGTCTTCCAAATCTCATTAGGGAGCACAAAATTGCCTAAGTAGAAGGAAACATTGACCTACGGATCTGATGTATGCACTGTTCCATTCCTTAAACATAGAAAATGTTTGAGTTGATCTGTGTGTGTAGATGGTTCATACCTCTCTCCTGCTCTTTGGGGTCAAGTGATTGAGAGGTGGTTGTTGGAGGCTTGAATTTGAGCTATAAGTCTTCAAAAGAGTGACCTGGCTTGATCAGAAGTGTTTGAGTTGGTTGAATGATGTTATATGCACTGCTAATTCCTTGATTTTCCATCAGCCGACAGTGGGCAGCGAAATGATCTTTTTGTCCACTAGCACAGACTGAGGGACTGGAGAATGTTAATGGTAGTGCAGGGTGTTGGAGCTGTTCAGTGTGTGTATGCAGAGGTGTTGCTATGGTAGGAGCACAAATCCCCAGGACAACTGGGCCTTTGTAGTATAGGACTGATGGACCAGTTCTCAAGGTGTGTGAGATAAGAAGGGAGAGAATGTGTGAGCATGTCATGTGTCTTCTCTTGTTCTGCTTCATCCCTGTGTGCTGGCTGCTGTAGACATGGGATCCTGCCTTCTTTCATGTACCTCACGCTGTCAGTGCTGAGTACTGCTTACTGTGAGCTGTTGTTTTGACCTGTCCTTTTTCTTTGAGTACCAGTGAGTGTGAGTAAATGCATTGATAATTAAAAATTTTTTTAACTGGT
The DNA here is from genome assembly GCA_004027025.1 of Myocastor coypus. Taxonomy (NCBI): domain Eukaryota; kingdom Metazoa; phylum Chordata; class Mammalia; order Rodentia; family Myocastoridae; genus Myocastor; species Myocastor coypus. Next base: position 3,662 of record PVJA010006188.1, read on the forward strand.
CTTCTGGAAGCCTTGGAGCCTAAATAGAATTCAACCTTCCATTATTATCTGTTGTCTTTTTTCGTGTCTGTTTATTATTTATTTTTACTATGGTAAAATAAAAGATACAGTTTTAACTGTTGCAATGATTGCATTAAGTTCTTTCACATTGTTGTGCAGCCATCACTGCTATCACGTTTGCAACTTTCTTGTTTGTCCAGACAGAAATGTCACACCCACTGAACAGTTGACTTATTTTTCCCCATCCAGAGGGTCCCTGTAACCCCTCTTCACTTAGCTAGTGGAAGTGGAATCATGTAGTTTGTATCTTTTTATTTCACAGTGAAATACAGTGTTTCCAAAACTGATCCTTGAGTGCGAATTTAATGCCTTCTTGAAGGTTGACATAGTACTGATGTACCTTATCTGTTTATCCGTCTTATTTGTTTATTCCTCTGATAATTGGGTTTCTACCTTTCACTGTTCAATTATGCATAATGTTACTATGGACAGTGAGGTCTAAGTATCTGCTTCAGGCTATTTTTCACACTTTGGGTACAAAGCTGAAAATGCTGAATGTTATGATAATTCTATGTATAAGATTATATACTTAATTATATATTCCTATATATAATTCTATGTATAAGTTGGCCAGGTTAGGTTCATACTTGGCCCGGCCTCCTGGAGTGCTGGATCACGGGTGTGTGCCACGAAACCTGATTGGTATTTACCTTTTGGAGGAGGTATTGCTGTACTATCTTACATTCCCACTAGCAGTCCAGGAGGTTCCTGTTTTTCTGCATCCTTGCTAGGCTTGCTGCTTTTTCCTTCTTCTCTAAGAATAGCCATCTAAATGATTATGAAGTGACATCACATTGTGGTTTTTATGTGGATTAGATTTAGAAGTATGTCTGTAAATGTGACATTCTGCATATCTGATCAATTAATATTTTATCTGTTAAATTGCTTTTTAATTGCTTCTTTCTGGGATCCACTTTGAAGCTACTATTTCTTTGAAGAGTTAGAATTTGAAGAATGAAAATGTGGGCTTCACAACAGAAGGGAAAGGCTGGTGTAAAGTAGTGCATAGAGACCTTGGAGAATATCCTGAGCAGGGCACAGGGCTTTCTGTGACCTCTGAGGAGCTTTATTTTGAGTACACATGTACTTACAGGCTGACAGAAATGGGTTAGACTGAAGTTAAATCCAGGCATCAGTCAGCAAAATCATCCAGTCTGTCATACCTTCCCCAGGGCCAAGATGTTTTAAAGTGGTTTGGAAAAACTTTGAAGGGGTACAGAAGGCTTAAGAATAATTTAAAAATGTGTTCCCTGTAGGCCAGTGTGTTAAAAGCCAATTTTACCAAAAGGCTAAAGCAGCGATTAAGCAAAAAACCCTCTGAAAAATAATCTTAAAATACTCCATTAACAGAGATTATGGGTATGGTTACTAAACACCAGAGCATTTTAGAAGAGAGTAGTGCAACAAAAGTGAGTGTTTTATGAAATAACTAATTTGGTCACCAGAAATTGGAAAGTTTAGAAACTTTCAAAATGTACACAGAATGTTTGGAGCAAAAGGGAACTCTGTAAAATTGAGTTAAAAAAAAAATTACTCTAAGGTTTCAGTTATAAACATGATTTCAAAGAGTAAAGCCAAATATTATATAAAATGCCAATAGAGAAGCTCCCCCCATACCTTTCTTTTTGAAATTAATTTAAAATTGCTTAATTTTAAACCTTACTTTTTTTTTTTTTTTTTTTAAACTTCACTGTGTAGCCCAGGCTGTCCTCAGACTCAGCAAGTTTTCCTGTCTTACCCTCCTGAAAGCTGGGAATAGAGGTTGCATTACCATGCCTGGCTAACCTGAAATTTTAGATAAGTTGTTATTTTTAGTACGATCTGAAAAAAACAAAACCTAGTTCTTAACAAGGCAGAGGTAAAGGGATTTATAGATCCTGGGGCCAGAATGCAGTGTTGAGTTCATCAGCATTTCAGGATAGAGCTGACCAACCACATCTGAGTCCAGAAATTCTCAAACAGTTCTGTACTGCAGGATACCCTGATTAATTCTGTAGGGGAGGTTTGCACGTGAGAGCAACACCAGGAATAAATTGAATGCACCCCAGGGACTGTGTCTGTGTCTGTGTCTGTGGGGTTTGTGATGAAAGCACCTCTGTAAAGTTGTTTAGAAGCACTTTGATGGAAGGATGTGGACTAGGTTCCACCATGCATGCAAACTGTAGAGACAGCATGAGATTGCACACAGAAGCAGGACTAGGAAAACCTGGGTTCAGAGTCAGTTGTGGCCATTTGTAGCCTGAGATGCCCAGTGTTGACTGCTTGGTCTTCCTGTAAGATTTGCAGAGCACTGTCAGATGTTTTATGTATGTGGAGACATTTCAGGAACCCCTAACGCTCTAAACATTATTAGTAGGTCACATTATAAAACCGAAATGAAAGAAATAGTCATTCCCGCATCCCATCAACTCATGTCACCTGCGGCATGACTTAATGGTTCTCTGGCATGTTGTGTAAAGCGTCTACCATCCTCTTTGTTTGGAAACTTGGTTTATTATGGGCTTGGCAGGGATTTGCCTAATTCTGAATCCAACACTGAGAGGGACTTCACTGAGCCAACCACAAATTAATTCTCTTGTATGTCCCTCATGGTCATAGTGTTAGGTGTAGCCTGAGTGCCACTGTATTATGATTCTGCTTCTGGACAGTTGTTAACAAGGCAGTGCTATTGTGTCTGTGGACACTAAGCTACAGTTCTGTGAGGGATGTATGCATGGCTGCTTACTATGAAAGACAGACAAACACTGCCGAGTGCTACTATTTAACGTACTTAGGGCTAAGATTTCATAGTTGGTAATTCAGTCTCCCTAAACTCTTCTCATGTGAATCCTTCCAGGAGGACACCACAGCCAGCTAGGGACTTGTAGAAGTGTGTAAGGATCGAAGTCTCTGGTCCACATGCCTTCCCACCACTGAACCTTGGCCCAGTGTAGCTCATTCTTTCCCCTCAGAGTCAGGTGGAACACAGCATGTATTTCTAGGCTTTAGTGTTAGGGGAATAGTATGTGTGTAGATAAATGAGAAGGCTTGATGCCTTGTTATTTTGCCTGATTCTGTTTAAACTAATTGCTGCCACTGTCTATTATGACATTGTGGTGCCTATTTGTCTCCTTAGTACCATTTATAAAATAGGTGTGTGTGTGTGTGTGTGTAGACACATTTCTCTTGGTACTTTGGGCTGGTTGTGTACTTTTTGTGTAGCTCTGGCTGGTGTGAAGTTTATGGTTCTCCTGCCGTATGCTTCCAAGTGCTGGGATTACTGTCATGTACCACTATGCCCTGGGAAGATAAGTGATTTTATTAATGAGGAAACTGTCTTGAATAGATTAAATGAACTGTTGTAGGCTATGAAGGCTGGATTTGACAAAGCTAATCTTACATGACCTGATCCCTTTAGGCTGCTCATTCTCTGCTGATTCCCATATTTATAGGATTAGGTTTAAGAAACGTAGGGAAAGTTCTTTCATGTTGAGGCATGTTTTCTTAGTTGTGAAGTGCCTAAACTGTTTTGTGACTATACCAAGTGTTCTTACCAGGAGCTGGAAGCTTGCTAGGGATCTCTTGTTCCTATATGTTGCCCATTATTTGGATTAGGAGTGGCTGGAGTGAAGAGATCATGTATAATGTCCCATGCTTGTCAATATCTGATGCTATTGCCTGGATAGGTGCCAAGTCTAGGGAGTGACACCAAGGATTGTTATTCCAATCAAATTTGGAACTGTGGTTACCACTGTTATGACTAAATTGTTGATCTGTTTGATGTGGTTGTGACAGCTGTTTAAAAACAAAAACAAAAACAAAAGTTGCTGGGGCTGGTGAGATGGCTCAGTGGTCTAAAGCACCTGCTTAGGCAACAGTAGGGACTGTGATTTGACACCACATGCTGCACCAGTCCCCCCAACACCCCCTCCCTCCCTCTGAGCCAGCCATTAAAAAGAAAAACAAAAGAAAAAAACAAAAAACAAAAAACAACTGCTTTACTTCTCTATGTCATAAAGCACATTTATTTTAAAATGTAAATGTGAACAATTTTTAGGATTACTGAGATATATTTCCATCACCATGATCTAATTTATAACATTTCCATTACCTAAGATGAAACCATATTAAAATTAGTCTGTTTCTAACTTTTCTTATATGGTACCTCCTCTGGTTCACTGTTAGGTTTTCTAGCTGGCTATGAAGAAGAAATCCTTTTAAAAAACTAACTGTCTTTCTATTGTAATCAAATGATACACCATTCACCATGTCAGGCACCGATCTAAGGCTTTACAAAGATGAACTCTTTTAACCCACTGATTTCTCAAATACTCCTTGAAGTATGCTTGTTTGTATTTTGCAGATGAGGAAAACAGGCACAGACAATTTAAATAGCTTGGCCAATGCCACAGTAGTATTGGAATCAGGATTTAAAATGTGTTATGCTAAACACTCCAAAGCTCTTGATGAAAACACAAAGAGCAGAGGAAGCAGTAGTTACCCAGGTGGATTGCAAGCATCACACAAAGGATATTGGTTCCCTGCAGGAAAGAGTCAGGCCTTTTGACACCCCTGGTTTTAGATGTTTTATGATGTTAAGGTCTGATAACAATCATTTTTGCAGTCTGTGTGCATCTGGAACAAAGGGACATACCCTTTGTTTAGGTTTCTTTTGGTCTTATTGTCACAGGGTGTGAAACATATTTTGATTTTTTTTTTCTTTGTTTTGTTTTGCTCAGCATGCTGGTCACTAAAGGGCTAGTGTTAGGTGACAGATCCCTTGTGTGTGTTTGTCTGTGTGTGTTGGGAAGCGGGGATTGTGTGTTGGTCAAAAAGTCCTAGGTGAGGTTCTGGCTTGGCATGTAGGAAGAGCTAGGTCTATTGCACTATGCCCCCCTCCCCCCAATTTTGACTCTTTTGCCAAGAGCCTTACCAAGATTGCAAGTCTCAGGGCAGGGGATGGGGTGGCACTGGGACATGAGTGCAGGTCTGTTCATGAACCTTGCATACTTTGAAGGTTGGAGCTGTTTTTCTGTTAGGTGGTGTTTTGATCTCCCAGATTGTTGGCATTCTGGGAGGCAAAGTGTGAAAGAATGGTACAGTAATTGCATATACCTGCCCACGAAGCTACTCTATATAAGTTGGAAGTGGGAATTTGGATGGTAACAATTATGATAGTAATTTTCTCTTGGCCTCAAAGAAAATTACTGCTTTAGTTTTATTGAGTATTCTCCTGTCTTTAGAGGACAGAAAGATTGTGGAGATACTGAGTGATATGAATAAGGAGACCTGGGGCTGGGGAGATGACTCAGTAGAATGAGTGCTTACCTGCTACGTGCAAGGTCCTATGTTCAACCCCTGGGCCCATGAAAAACAAAAAAACCCCGTTTTGAATAATGAGACCGTATGCTTGGTGTGTGCTTACACTTAGGTTTAATAAATATTAATTGACTAGTGAGTTCCATTGTAAGGAATATTTGACTCTGGATGCATACTTCGAGTATACTTATTTGCTGCCCTATTTTTCCTCTGGGCCCGCTGTGCTTTAGTTCTGATGGGTTTTGGCTTTCACCTTGCTTTTGCCAGATTCACATCCATTTCAAAGACTCTTACTGAACACTGTAAGTAAGTGCCCCAGAGGGAAGTCTCTGGGGGCACTCCCTCTCCCTAGAGGTAGTCTGTGGAATGCACAGTGGCCTGTTGAAACTGTTAGGATGTATTAAAATTAAAAAAACTGCTAAGCCTCACTCCACTGCATTTCCCCTTTGCTGTATGAGTTTGTGTGGGTTTGTTTTGGATTATAGACTTTAAAAGTAAAATTTTAGACTTCAGCTTCCATAGTGACGATGACTCAGGTGAGAAAGTGTGTCTTCAGTATTTATATTGGGTGATTTTAGAATATCAACAGCAACAGCAGTTGGGCACCTCCATTGAGTGCCAATGGTGAAGAATAACTGAAGCCTTTTTTAAAGAACTTGCAGCCTGGCTTCTCTCCCTTTGCTTAATCAGCCTTTATCTGCTGACCCCTGAACTGTGCATCCAGATCAGCTGTGTTTCCCTGGTGGAGTGCAGGAAACATTGCTGACAGCATAATGTGCAGGAGAGGAGCTTCCTGTTGTTTCTGCACTGACCATTTCAAGCGCCTACACCTCTGTAATAGCAGTATATTTGGACTCAGGATTATCAGCTCCTCTGAGCTTCCTTAGCTGGAAAAAATTGGCATAACTATAATTGTCTCGTACTTCTCTGTGGGTTTGTTTTGACTAGACCATATTGGTTCTTAAAAGGACCTCAACCTGTGATATTGTGGGACTGGGCTGCAGGAAGCTCTGGAGACCTAAACAGTAAAAAGGAAAAACAAATGATTGTCCTTTTTACACTGTACTAATTACACACAATTTTTATAAACAAAGAAAGTTATGCCCTATTTTGCTAGAACCAACTGTGTATAGTTCAGCTTTCATCTTTACTCTTGGTATAATCACATTGTAAATGGAATTTTAGTTATATCGTCTCTATATCATTAAAAAGGGATATGAACTCTCTGTAGGGCAAAATAAGTCAAAGCATAATGCTGATGTAGTTTTCCTATGCTTCCAATCTGTGTATCTTGGCAGTTCCCAAATGACTTCCCTCACTCTCTTCTCTCTGTAGTGAGCACTTCAACAGACAAACTGTAAACTTTAACCAGACACACATGGGGGAAGGCCTTTTAGCAGTGTTTTATGGAGTGTTCTCTGACCTCAGAGGTTGAATGTACCCTTTGGTTAGCATTTGGCTATATGTTCAGCAGGTATATGGAAGAAGCATATCTTCTGGGGGCAGTGAAGGAGGTTTTTCATTTTTCTCATTGTTGGCACATGAAAACATTAAACACTATGATATCTGAGGACGTGGAGGTGGGCGATCGGGAGATAGTAAGGAAGACAAGTTAAAGGCTTTGTAGGGCATAGAGGACCTTGAACTGTGACTCAGTGACCATATAATTTTTAAAAATAGGTTGATCATTTGATTCATTTTGGTACTGAGAATTAACCACAAGGCCTTTGTGCTGAGCTGTGTTCCCCAATAGTAGCCTCCTCTAAATTTTTAATTTTGTGTTAGAGTTGGATTAAATCATCCAGGCTTCAGCCTCCTCCTAGAGACCTGAGATCCCAGTTGTGGGCTGCCAGACTTGGCTTGGTTATTTATTTTGGAAGGTGTCTGTGGCTAAGGCACCATCCACAATAGCTTGCAGCATTAGGAATGACAGCCTGGCAGGTACTGGTGCAAAAGATCTAAGCACAGATGACAACACAGTCTAGCATTCAGTAGAAAGAGACATAGAAATAGTAACCACCTCAATTTTGGATATTTAGTCTTTAGTGTCCCATATCAATTGTTTTATTTCATCTTCCATTAGAGTTTAGCACCAAAGGAAGAAGCCATAGTACTGTTGATTCATGGTAGCCAGGGACTTTCATGTGCTGGAAAATTATCTGCTGTATTGTATTAGAAGATACATACATCCTTAGTAATAGTGTGAAATCACAGGGAAGTAATCATAGTTCTCATTTAATTGTCAGAGTTTGGGCCAAAGTATTGGTGGGTTTCACAAATGTCCTCAAATGATTTTTTTTTGTGGGGGAGGGTGTGGGTACTGGGAATTAAATGGAGGACCACACCCTTGCCAGGCAGGCACTGTGCCTCTGAGCTAAATTACTGTCCCTGACCCAAAGGATTATGATGAACATCTACAATTGAGATAAATTTTCCTTAATCAGAAATGGACTTACAAAGCAATAATATATTTTGCATATGTGCAGTATTTGATGGTATTAGAAGAATTTAAACCACTATTAGGGGATATACTTAAAAGTCAAGTTCATCAGGTAACAGTCTCTATACTTAGGCATTTGTATGGGTAGTAAATTTTAAGCACAACTCATTCACCTCAAGAAATAAAGCACAAAACATCAGCATTCACAACATTAGGCAGGCGGGGGGGGGGCACCCCCTTGGGCTGATCATATGGCACATAGATAGCAGGGGTGTTGCTTTTAATAACAAAATACTTCTTGTTCTTGCTAGGGAAGGTTTGTGTCAACCTGATTTGTTTCTCCTACTCTAGTGCTGGAATAGTTGGAAGCAGGAAATGGTTCACATTAGGCCTCAAATAAAAGCCTAAAATGTAAACCAGTACTCTAACCACTAACTCCTAGAAGATCTTATGGGGAGAAGGAAGCCAGATGGGGAGAGAAATAGCAAACAGTTATGTTAAAAATAATTTTTTGTTATTTTACTTCCTGTAGTCTTTTTTTTTTTTTTTTTTTTAATAATAGTATCTCTTAAAAAGAACTAAAATGTTAAGACTTGTGAGGTAATATGTGAAATGAAAATACTTTTGGAGGGTGGAAGATAGAAATATAAGGCAACTTTCTCCTGATACTAGTTCCATGCCCCAGTATTATTGTTTGAGATAATCTCTGTGAAGTTTTCTTGAAATCTCTCCAGAATTGTGTGTGTATTCAAGTAGGGGCCCTGGCATTAGATAGTGATTTTTTTTTTTTAATTTTTATCAAATGCGCCTGCCTCCCTCCCTCCCTCCCTCCCTCCCTCTCTGGTCTTGCTAGGCAGCTCACAGTCATACTGATATCCTTATCTCAGCCTCCCCAGCCCTGGGATCACAGGTATGCGCTGTTATACCCGACTTTCCAACATGGCTGAAGTTCTGGGGCCAGCATAGTATGCAGTACCAGGAATTGAATCAAAGTCCTTCCTTGATCTTACCACACAGCTGCTTAGATCACTGAGCTAGCTGTCGAGCCCTAGAGGGCAGGTTTTAAATTACGGTATGAATGACTCCCTCAGGAGTTGTACAGTATATCCACCCAAGCCCTGCCCTGTCCATAGTGGTTTCCCTATATGCAGAGTATACACTACCTTTAAAATAAAATGGGAGAACAGTCAAGGTGTTATGCTGTACTTTGTCTTTTTTGTTTCATAGTATGTAATGAAAACTTTTGACATTATTTGTCAAGCATACAGCCATGTTTTGATATTTACCAAATTCCTCCTTTTAAAGGTGACATTTATTTTTATTATCAGCAGTGTATGAACTTTGTTTAACCCTATTCATGCCAACTTTGCACTTTATCAAATTAAAAAAGGTGTTTGCTATTTGGTAGAATAATTCATTCTACAAGCATTTTAAGTGATTTCTGTGTGTTGGGTTCCAGGCTCTGTGCTGGAAGACAATGATGAATCCACATCATGATTCTTGCTTTTATAAAAGTATGATTTAGTTACAGTGATTTCACAAAATCCACATGAATAAACCAGTTTACAACTGTGTATTAAATTATTATGGAAACAATGGGGCAGCTGTATTAATCTGTTATGGTTCAGTTTGAAGTGTAAGATGCTATAGTAATATGGCTTACTACTTCTTATGTTACTATAATATTTTTCTTATTTAAATTTTTTTTTTTCAATTTTTTCTTGTGACTCTATGATTCAGGAGCTTTTTCTGCTTGAATTGAGTATATGGGAGATACCAACTAAACTCTGTAGTTAGAGTCCCTGCTTTCCCAGAGTGATACTATTTTTTTTTTTTTTTTTTTTGAAGTGGTTACATACATTGTTTTCGAAGGGAGAAACTTTTAGTACATTTGCCCCTGTGTATCCAATAGATTCTTCACATAGGTTCAACCAGTAGAAACTATTGAAAAAAGTATGTCTCCATTGAACATACACATCTTTTTTATATTCATTATTCCTTAAGTAATGCAACATGACTATTTCTGTACTACTTACAGCATACCAGGTAATACTGTAAATAATCCAGGGATGATCTAAAGAACGTGGAGGGATATGCTTAGGTTATTTGCAAATACATGTGGGGTCCTGGAGCCATCCCTCATGGGTACTGTGGGATGACCACTTTGAAATCTGAGCATAGAAATGTTGTTTCACATTTTTACAATGTGGCTATTCTTAAGTCATCAATGATATTAGGTAGAAAAGAGCTCAATTTATGGGAGAGAAAATGTTTCTGGCTGTCAAAATGTCAGGTTGAGTCTCAGTTCTGATGCTGTCTGTCTGGTCTGTCTAGAGATTTACCTAACAGTTGCATAAAAGCAGCTACAGGGGAAGACTGTGTGTGGGGTCCACCCAGACGCACCTCTTCAGAGCTCTCCTGGGCCATTGTGCTTGTGTGCTATATTCCTTCCTCATCTCTTCCTACAGTCTGGTTGCAGGAACTAGAGTATGAGCCTCTGGCAGCCCATTTTTTTCATTTGTGCACTATTTCAGAGCTACTCTTTATTGAAATTTATATAGGGAGAAAGAACTGAAAGCTTACTTAGTGTTTCAGCTTGCCAGCTATTAGCTAAGTGCATCAAGGAACTGTTGCCAAGTTAGAAGGGTTGGTGTTATCAGCAGATCTACTGAAAGCTTCTGTACTACTCATCTTCAGCCTACCCTTAACTTTTGTGAAATAGTTTTTAAAAACATTTTTAATCAATGTCAGATTTGTGTCTGAGTTAACACTAATACGACGGGATTTCAGATATGATTTCTTCTTCTCTAGAAAGTGAAGATGCTGGGCTAACCAATTCCCAACCTCTTTTTCACTCAGTTCAACTCCCTGCATGTATCACATGTACAGATCCCAAAAGATGTACACATGCTTTAGTTGGCTATTCTAGAAAATGTCTGGGCCCTTGTGGCCATCACTTTGAGCACCTCTTGTAGTTGTAGAGGCCAAATATAACTTGTATTACTCTCATGTCTCAGTAAGTTTACTGTTAAATACATATACAAGTTTTCCCCCTGATGTGTGCTTTTTGTGGTGGACTTTATATGTGTCTATATTGATAACTTTTTAGTCTATATTGATAACTTTTGAAACAGTACTGGGGAATACAGCACCCTATGTATATTAGATAAATGTTCTCCTGTTGAGGTATATCTCAGCACTTTAACATTTTTAAAGAATTTTGAAATCCTGCCTTGATCAGTTGTCCAGCCTGAGCTTGAACTTGTGATCCTCCTGCCTTAGCTACTTGAATAGCTGTGATTCCAGATGTGTGCTGCCACACTTACCTTTCTTGAATCTTTAAGAAGAAAAAAAAAGTGGCAACAGATGTATGCTCTGAGCAATTACTGTTGGGATTTTTATATTAGTTCAGCTAGTCACTCACAAAGTAAATGCTTTGCTTTTTGCCTGTGGAAATGAAGAGATTATATATACTGTGGTTGAGTTTAGGAATGAGATAGGTGTTATTACTCCAGTTTAGAACTGGAGGCAGCATGATTTCTTTTCTTTGGGAAACAAAGACCTTGAAAGCAATGTTTTTTTTTTTTTTGTTTTTTTAAAGGTCAGTTATTGCTTTTGCTACAATGAAAGGATTGTGTTTTGTTACCACTGCTTTAAATCATCTTCCTTGAATGTAATTCTTGGTGGCTTCTTCCAAAAATGAAGAAAAAATCCCTATCCTTATGATAATTATAAGGCTCATTTGAACCTTGTGAAAGAACAGCATAAAAAGTTTGAAAATTGGATGTATGAGAAATTGAGTTAAAATGGAGTCATATATCATTGTCTTGGTAACAGAATTTAAAAGGTGTCTCATTTCCCAACTTGCTGCGTGTGCACTGTGAATCCAAAAGCTTCATTTTCTCAGGGACAGCTGAGACATAATTTCTTCATGGATCAGATCATGCCCAGCAACATTCCATTTTCACTGCCATAGTAAATGAGTAATGTGTTTTTGAAACCAATGATGAATTTGAATTCCAGTGACTTAAATATTACAGATACCATTTTAAGATTTGGCTCTTAGTTTGTATTACCATCTTGTAAAATGTGGGGTACCTTAGGTAGAAAAGTTAATGTGCTACATGTATGTCTGACAAGTTAAATATCAAGTTTTCTGAATGTTTTTGAGAAAAAGATGGTATCTGTATTGTGTATGTATGAGTATATGCATATACATATGTAGACATATCATTTTATGAAACATGATTTGTGCTGTTGTTAGAAGTATTTGGATAACATCTGTGTAAAAGCTAACTAAGGTTCTTGCAAGCTGTATTTTCCTCTCATAAATGTGACTGATGGTTGCATTTTCTGAAGAGTTTCATATGGTTCCATCTTGGTCTCCAGTTTGCTCTGTGTAATTTGCCTGTGTGATTGAGCATGTTAAAGCTTGACATCATGATTCAGTCATCCTGATTTTGCAATAATTCAAAGTGGAGTGGAAGCACTGTGAGAGAAGCTTGCCAGCTTTCTTATGGTCTGACACACCCATCCTAATTTACAGTACTGTTCTAGAGATGCACCAGGAAATAAACACATAGCAATGAGACATGTGAGGGATTTGGCTGCCTCTCATTTGTTTCCTGTCTCCTCCCTTTGTTTCCAGATACATCAGTAGATGGCTGTCCAAAGCTCTAAATTTGTACCTTTTGTGACCTTTAGCCTGGAAAAAGGCAAATCTCTTCTGAGGATAAACTTCCAGTAGACCTGTTGTCATTTGTTAAAAATAAATTCAAGTCTTTGGATGTTGTTTCTGAGATGTAAACAGCATACAAGGCTCTTACAATGCTGTCTTTGTTGAGGCTAGAACACATGTTAAGGATGATAGAGAATCTGTAGGGTATGTTTGCAGGAGTCTGGCTCTGCAAGAAATTTTTAGGATGGATGCACACCACATTAGACAAGGTCCTGGATGTTGGAGTCTTGAAGATCTGGGTTTGATTTCTGCTGTTACTGTGTATCAGTAAATCCCCATTTCAGTGAAGCTATTAATGCTAAACAAGGTCCAGAATCAGGAGCTTATAAATACTATTGATTATGTTATTTTAAAATTATGCAGTCTCCTGGTCCTCGACCTCAATAAATGGTAAGCCATTTAACGTCTAAAAAAGTTCATGCTTAAGTCTCTGTATTCAAGGACAGGTACTGTAAGAAGTAGTTATATATTATCAAGCAAAGTCAAGAAATGAAATGTTAGCATCTTTACTATATAATTAATTGCCTTATTGGAAACTGTTGGAATATAATGAACAGGCAATGTAGGTTGTCTTAAACTGGTGTGCCCTTATTGGTGTCAGATCATTTTTTGGGGAGAAGTCATAGTTTATCATATGTTTATAGACCGAAACACTTAGAGGCATGAAGAAAATTGATGTAGTTATTCTGGGCCAGAAAGTAAACCCATTATCTCTTCTAACTACCAGGCTCAGCTTGAGAAGCATAAATCTTATCTTTTGGGCAGTGAGCTGACTCTTAAGAATATTAGGATTAGCTTGACCATGTAGTTTAATACTCTGGCACAGCTACTTGGTTGAAAGAAGACAAAAGAAAAATAGGTGGTGGTAAATAGGGTGTTGAGGAGAGTAATGGTTTGGGGTGCTTGAGGAAAACTTGTCAGGAAGTTAGATGGGTTGAGATTGTTTTCTGTGACTGGGTGGGGTGGTGCACACATGGCCTTAATCCCAGCACTCAGGAGACTGAGGCAGGAGGGTTGCCATGAGTTCAAGGCCAGCCTGAGCTGCATAGTTCAAGTGCAGTCTGAACTACCTATCAAAGCCCTATCTCAAAAACAAACAAACATGCAAACAAAGGAGTTGTGATTATAGGGTGATGGATAAGGCAGGCTCAGCATCTCTTCCTCTCATTACTGTTTTCTTCTGGTCCCTCCCCCACAGTTGTTCCCACCCCTGTGATGAAAAAAGCTCTGTAGACAGCAGTGGGAGAAAATTAGTCTGATGTAGTGAGAAGAAAATTTGTGTCCCGCCTTTTCCCCCCAGCTTTGAAAAATCTCAAATGCAAGGCCAAACAATGCATTATTACTAACATGATAGAGGAAAACGGTACTATTAATGTCATGCGAAGAGAAAGCCCAGTTTGAGTAGAAACAGAAGAACATTGAGGGAAAGTTGGCAAAAACTGAGTAGTAGGAAATTTATCTATAATTACTCCATTGAATTTTTTAGAAGGACTCTTCAAACTATTGGAAGTTGGCTAGTAATTAGCATGCTGGTCATTTACAAAATACGCTGACCTAGAGCAGCAGAGATGGGAAAGTATCAGAGACAGAAGTTTTGGGCAGTCTGTATTCTATAGCAGGAAAATAGGCCGGGTGAATTTCCGCACAAGATCAAGCCCAGCCCAAGTTTACACATGTGGGATGTGGGTGGAGGGAGGCATTAGGATTGTGTGTGATCTGGTGGCCCTTGGAAAACTGCACGTTTGGGGTTCATCTTTCTAGTTGCAGCTAAAACTGAATTTGAGATTTTAATCCTTTTGAACTAAACAAGATATAAGAATTAGACATCTGATCTCTTGTAATCTGGTCCACAGAAACTCCAGTGCTCCCTTAGCTTTGGCCTAATTTGGATTCCAGCTGGCCTTTGATTTCTGCTTCTGTGACTCGATTTGGTCTGATGCAGCTGGGTTTCTGCTTGGACTGAGGCTCTGCAGAAGAGTGTAGCCTGGGTTTATTAGCCCACCTCCCACCTGCTCCCTTGGGCTGGGAGTTTGGCTTTTAAGTGGCTAATTTTTTTCTTCCCGACTGTAGTTAGGCAGGTAGGCTTAGTTGCTCTAATTATTTACAGCATTTTGGGAAAGCATAAGCTGCTTATTCAGAGTGCCTGGGACTGGACCTGGGTGAGAATTCTCTGGCTGCGCCAGCTGCAGGATTAACATTAATGTGATACTAATCCCTGGAACAACCTTTGCAAACACGGCATCTGAATGTTTGTGTTCCACACTGTGCACCCACAAATATACTCTCAGTAGTGCCACAAGGCTGTAGCACTCACTGTCTAGATTGGGGGATTAAAGGCCAGTGATGTGTGTGTGTGTGTGTGTGTGTGTGTGTGTGTGTGTGTGTGTGTTACCAGGGATTGAACTCAGGACCCTGTACTTGCCAGGCAAGCACTTACTCCACTGAGCTATTTCCCTGGCCCTTAGGCCAACGAACTTTGGAGCATTTGTCAAAGCCTTACTGATACAAAGTATCACAAATATTTAATGTTTCTCTGGGATCATATAGTCGAAATCTCTGCACACACACCTTCCTCACCTTTCTTTCTATACTTGTTTAATAGTATGTGGGGGATGGGCTTTGTAACAATCTCGGGGATTTAAGTTGTGAATATATCAGTGGCGGTTATCTCTTGGCATTGTTTTTTGTTCCATTATTTGCGCTTAGTATTTGTTACCACATTTGATAAATTTCTCCCTCTTGTAGCTGAGCATCACTCAGCCATACTGAATAATACATATATGTGTTTTCATACACTTGCTGGAATCTACATGGACACTAGGCAGAACCTCAGGGCGAACAAATATAAATGGGGAAAAACCTTATGAAGAGGCATTCTGTATAAGTAGTAAGAAGAAGTGAGGGATTTCAAGAGTATTCCCTTTCAGTATAGAGACATAGAGACGTTACCTTTTTCTGTTCTTGAGATGTAGCTTAACTCCGTCGGTAACTGTGTCCTAACCAAGTTGCTGTGACAGTGTAGCATTGCAGTGTGTAGTGCTTAACGGGAGCTCAAGGAAACCTGACTGTACTTTGCTAGAAGTGTGCCAGGTATGAAGACCTGAAGAAACTACCACTGCCAGAGTTATCTTGTCACTTTCTTTGCAATGAAATACAGTAGCTGACGTTGATGATGTAAAGGAGGAGAGGTTTATTTTGGTTCCCAGTTTTAGAAGCCTCAGTACATGTTTGCCTACTTTGAATGTGGAAAATGGCACTGATTCTGAAAGCTGCTCTCACACTGATTGTGGCAGAGGAGCAAATTCAGTTTGGGTGACTTTTTTTTGGAGTCTTGTTAGAATTAGTTTGATCTACCGTGTCTCAATGAGGGCTCCAGTGTTTCTTATGCTAACTCTGTAAGTTACAGGTCAATACTGGATGCTTAGAGTGGGCTTAACGTTATTACACTTTTAGAAACATTTTTAGAATTAGAAAAAGTGTCTTAGCCAAAGAAAAACACAAGTAATGAGCTTGCCTATACTACCACATGGCTTTCTGTACTCTGAACCTCATTGAATGTTAAATAAAAAAAGAGAGCTAGCTGGGCGTGGTGGCTCACGCCTGTAATCCCAGCACTCGGGAGGCTGAGGCAGGAGGATCAGTGCGAGTTCGAGACCAGCCTGGGCTACAAAAGTGAGCTCAAGGCTAGCCTGAACTGCAGAGCGAGACCCTGTCTCAAAAAGACAAAAAAAAAAAAAAAAAAAAAAAAAAAAAAAAAAAAAAAAAAAAAAAAAAAAAAAAAAAAAAAAAAAAAAAAAAAAAAAAAAAAAAAAAAAAAAGAGATACGAACCTGAAAGACATTTTTGAATCAGCCTGCCTTAACCAGTGTAAGAATTGAGTCTCCGTTGCATATTGATTTTGCATGAAAGCTGCTAACTAAATTGTGAAGTTGATTGCTCATGGGAACTCATAAAATAAAGTTTGACTGCTTTGGCAGAACACAGCAGCACAGGGGCTGGGGATTGATCTCTGGCTTGCTGTGTGAGGTGCGCGCATGCCTCCACCCCTTGAATTGAGACTTTGATTGAGACTGGGCGTGGTGGCAGTGGCATGGGCCTGTGATCCTAGTACTTCGGGAGGCTGAAAAACAGAATCACTATGAGTCCATGTATGCAGTGAGACCCTGTAGACCTTGTATCTCCTGTCCTAAATGCATAAAAAATGTTTGACAAATACACACGTCTTTCTGCTGCTTGACAAATACATTGCTGGTAAGGACATGGGAATCAGTGCTTGACTGCTTAAATCAGGAATTCTTTGCTTTGGTTTAGAGTAAAAATAGTGTTTTCCTGGAACATGATGAAGGTGATGGAGTCTTCATAGGGATTGAGTGCTTATGGCATGAGTTATTATCAGCAGTCTTCCTTGATATGTATCTGTGGTGTACAACAGTGACTTTGTGGTTAAAATACAGAGTAACATAGAGAACACGTTGTTGCACCTAGTAAGTTCCTATCTATAGGTCTGCATGGAGAAAACAGGCACATTGATAATTTATAATTGCTTTTCTTTCTTTTTCATAATTATTTTTTCTTCTGAGAATTTTCATTAACTTTTTCACACCAAATTGAACAGACATTTTTATGAGCACGAAAAAAAATGCTATTGAAAGATTGTCAAATTCTTATTTCAGTCTAACACATAACTAGATCTTGTCTGTGTACATGTTGTGGTTAAAATGCCACCTCACAAAATGTTGCAAATCAAAACAGCCTTCACCGTGCCTTTTTCAAGGAAGAACATGTTGGGCAGGCTACACTCAACTTAGAAGTGTGAGTCCTAGAGTGTTAGCAACATTTGTAGACCACAGGGAAGACTGCATGCTAAACAGGACTCTAGGTATGATGTTGAGGAGCTGAAATTGTCCTCAGCTGTTACTTATCTGGCCTGCTTACAGTATTTTGAAAATGTGGTATTTGCTATCAGAAGTTGTTTTGTCTTTGAAGAAATTAAACTACTGTATAAATACAAGAGTCTTTATATGTCTATGCTTTATATATCATATGCTTTATGATATAGCAAGTGATTGATCTTTACAGGCATATATACAAACATTTAAATATAGAGCAGTGGTTCTCAACCTGTGGGTTGTGACCCTGGCAGGGGTTGAACGACCGAAACACAGGGGTTGCCTAAAGCCATTGAAAAATGTTATTTATTACATTCCAAATCATAACTGTAGCAAAATTACAGTTTTGAAGTAGCCACAAAAATTATTTTCTGGTTTGGGGTCACTGCAACATGAGGAACTTTATTGTGGGGTCATGGCATTAGAAAGGTTGAGAACCACTGATATATAGAAGATCTATAGAATGATAAGAATTTGCTAGATGGTAATGATGGATTTTCTAAGGAAAGCATAATTTGAATAAATACTAACATAAGATAAGGAACCTGGAGGATGAACAGTGTTGAACGTCATGATTAGTAGGGCCCTTAACCAGTTAGGAGTGTGTGCAGTTTATAAGATCAGGTATTGAGAGTGTAAATTCGTGTCACTCAGTGCCCTTCCGAGTATCACCCCCTGCTAGGAAATGATATGTTCAAATGTGTTGTGGAGAACTTTTTTGTTGGTAAAGGGAGAGATGCTGATGGGACGAGAAAATTTTGGCAACCAGAGAAAGGAGGAGAAGAAAATAGCATTTGCTAAGAAATTTTCAGTTAGTTTACCTTCTGTCTCATCTGCAGGTCATTCTAAATGTTCTCCAGCCCTTAGTGAGCTATACTTTTCACTTTACACCTTTCCATAAAGCAGTTTCAGTTGTTGGTACCTATTTTACATCTCCACATATAGGATGGCTTTCAATCAGTTCATTTGTCTGTTTTAAACTCTGATCTCCCCTCATTTTAAGGTTCCCAGTTTAGAGTAGTCATTTCTACAGTAAATGAATGATAGGCAAAAATTTGGCTTTTCTGGTAGGAAAATTGACATAGTGAGGGCTTTCATGAGCAGTGGTGTGAACAAAGTTTCTTTTATTAGAGCACTGGTTCTCAAGCCATATTTATGCTTCACAAAATCTAGAAGGCTTGTTAAAACACAAACTGATGGGTTTGCCTCCCAGGATTTGTGATTCAGGGGGTCTCAGGTGAAGCTGAGGATATGTAACTCTTAACAAGTTCCCTGATACTGCCACTGCTGCTGATCTGAGAGTCACACTATCATTTATGGGGATCCTTGAGGCTGCAGTGGTAATGCATGGCTTTGTAGGTGAGTGGGGGGTTAGGGGAAAGAACTACGATGCTATATGACTGTTTCAAGTGAAAGATAATATCAGGACAGAGACAGTTGGCTTGCCCAGGAGGCACTAATAGATGACTGATAAGCTAAGAGAAAAAAGGAAAAGGTGAAGCTTAGGTGGGTTACCAGGTGGATGATGGTGCCATTCACTGAAACAGCATAAAAGGACTAGTTTTTTTGTGGGAGCCAAGGAAAAGGATGATGATGAGATCATATGTATTTGAGACAGCCAAGGCAGTTGTTGATACATGAAGTGTGACAAAATACCCAAGAAGATCAGCTTGAGAGGAGGTTAGGTTTATTATGGCTTATGATTTCAGAGGTTGTACCTGTGGCTGATTTGCTTTGCTGATCTTAGGTGATGTAGGACAACCTTGGTGTGGGAGTATGTGGTGCAGCAAAGCTCACCTGATGGCATTTTTGAAGCCAACAGAGAGACCAGAGGAACTGGGGTCCTAATATCCCCTTCAAGAGCATCCTCCCAACAAGGTAGCTTTTTCTCCAATAGTTCCTTCTTCCTAAAAGTTCTGTCACCTGTTAACAGTGCTATAGACTGGCATATGGACCTTTAGAGGACATTCAAACTGGACACCATCACATGCTTTAAGCTAAGAAATGAGAGAGACTGCTGATACTCCTTTGGGATAATCAGCAGAGGGCTGAGAATTGGCCCGGGTGGAAAAATGGCAGGCATGTGTACTGCTGTCAGTAGGGTGATAAATACGCATTTAGGTTCTGAGGAGCATTTTTTTGAGTTCACATTATGGAAGTGCACTGTGCATTTGCTTAGCCCAGTTTGCACCAGGATCTGTGCCAGACAGTGAAGGTTCCATCAAGATGGAGTCTTCAGGCAGCAGTGGGTCTCAGAGGGTTCAGATAGAAACTCACTGTTAAGCAGTAAGCTCTAGGCTAGTGGTTCTTAAACTTTAGCCTGCACCAATCATCTGAAGAGCTTGTTTAAGCGTAGGTTGTGAAGATTCCTGCCCTCAAAAGTTATTGATTCTTTAGGTCTGGGTTAAGGCTTGAAAGTTTACATTTCTAACAAGTTCCCAGATGATAGTAGTTTTATGGCCACCACTGTAGACCATCTAGTATTTAATTAACTTGCTAACTAGCCCAGATAGAGATGCCACCAGCCAGTTGCCAGTCTTCAGGTGAACTGCTCAGCTGGTTGATAAGTAGTCTATTAGCTGCTCCTTCTCCTTCTCTAGTCGTGTAGGGATCTTTTTTTTCCAGATCATCACAGGGTCATCTTTAGCTGACTCATGACACTTTCTGAGTAGCTACAGTAGCTCAAATAGTCATCTACTGGTGGAATTACAGCCTTGAGTAGACTTTTGTTTTCCTGTCAGCTTTAATTTGTTTGTAACCTTATAAGAAATTAGACCATATGTGTGGTGTGCATGCAGTGTGAATAATTTTATCTTTGACAAGTTCATATTTGGCACTGAAAGTTTCTTGCATTCATGCTGGTAAAACTGGGCTTAAATGGACAGTTTCTAAAATAATTTTAACCAATAGCCTTCTAAGAAAATGAACTAATTTAAAATACATTGAAAGAGCATTTCATAATGAAGAAAATATTTCTG
This sequence comes from Myocastor coypus, assembly GCA_004027025.1. NCBI lineage: Eukaryota > Metazoa > Chordata > Mammalia > Rodentia > Myocastoridae > Myocastor > Myocastor coypus. Next base: position 24,064 of record PVJA010006188.1, read on the forward strand.
GAGTAATTATAAAATGTTGCCACACAGATGTAACATGTTGCCTGAGATTCTTTAGATTTTTTCCCTTCAGTTTCTTAAAACAATGCTTGAAGATTGTATTTGAGTATATGACCTACCTTTTCAGAGTCAATTTTTAATGTTAAAAAATAAAGACCTCATTCAGTAAAAGTTGAAATTATCTGTTAAGAAAACAAAGTGCTAGGGCAGAAGTAGGCAGATGAAACAAGATTGGAAAATTTAATCATTGATAAACGCACCTAGAGGTACAGAATGATATTATGTGAAAATTTGGGAATATTTGAAATTTTGCATAATAGTTTTAAAAAGCGTGGTTTTACAGAAACTGAATATTTTTGTCCACTATCAGATGAATTGTTGAAGCCAACATGGAACTACAGGGTTCACTGGTTTTCTTTGGGGTAGTGGTGATGAACTTGTGGCTCACATACTGCAGCAGGCACTCAGAGCCCTGATGTCAGCACAAAAACGAAGTTAGTATTTCTTTTATTTTTAATACAGGGTTTTGCTGTGCAGCTTGGACTCCTAGTGATCCTCCTGTCCCAGCCTCCCCAGTGCTGGGACTACAGGTGTGCATGCTCAAGTTCCCTTTGGGGCCAGCTTGGCATGTGGTACCAGAGATCGAACCCAGGACCTTGCTCTTGCTGTTCAGGCACTTATGTTGCCTAGCCATCTCCCTATCCTGAAGTCACCATTGCTAAACTAAAACCTCGGTATTCAGGTTTAGTTACAGTGTTGGTACTTTGTGATAACTGACTGGGTTGTGGGTTGCAGTTTGGGCACTCAGCCTCCGAAAGGTTTGCCATCATTGGTCTCAGGATTTCAGTTGGACAAAGACTTTAATTTACATGATGATCTAAAGTAAATGGGAAAAGACTGGCATGTGACCAGTGCCTGTAATTCCAACTTTTGGAGGTGAAGCAGAAGGATCATTGTGAGTTCGAGGCCAGCCTAGGCTATGTAGTGAGACACCCACTCACCCCTACGGGGTGGGGGGGAGGGAAAAATGGTTAATAGAAGAGGATAGCTTACATGTAATGAGCTACAGTTCCTTCATTCTGAAAGAATCTGTGGATATACAAGGTACTTAGAGTGTGTGTGTGTGTGTGTGTGTGTCTGTCTGTCTGTGCTTGGGGATGTAGCATGTTTAAGTGGGAGGAAATATATCCATGGTGGTTTTCCTGTACATAGTTGATATCTCTTCATGTAGATACATATTCTCAATACAACCGATACGCATTTTGATGGTCTCCGGGTGTTATTTCATTTGAACAAAGATAGGGTAGTTTGTTTGTTTGTACTGGGGATTGAACCCAGGACCTTTGCACTGTTACATCCATGCCCTTTTTATTGTCTTTATTTTGGGGCACAGTCTTGCTCAATCTCTAAATTACTCATGCTGTGTTCAGACTTGGAATGTTCTTGCTTGTGCGTCCAAATGCTGGGATTACAAGCATATGCCACCAGGACTGACTCAAAGCCACAGCTTTTAACAGTTGAATAAAAGGAGAAAGTAAGGAGGGAAGGTGGTGGTGGTCCCTATTAGGAGTTGATAGGCACTCACTCTCTTGGATAGATGAATTTAGATTTCTCTTGTATAGGTGATGATATTTGCCCTGAAAGGGAAGAATGTTAAAAAATAAACAACCAATCCAGACTTTAAATCCCCCCCACTATATAAAACATATTTCCAATTTAGGAGAAAGTCTGATTTTCTTCCGCTAGATAATAGAAGTTGAGTACTTGAAGTTTCTTGATAATGTAAGAGGTAGCAAAGTAACAACAGGCTTCATCCCAACCCACACTGTATAACCCAGGCTCACTCTTTTTTTTGAAGCAGCCATTTGGTTACCTATCGGTGTCTGCTTGGGGATGTCCCTTGATTTTTTTTTTTTTCCCTGCGGAACTGGGGATTGAACTCAGGACTTTGCACTTGCTAGGCAGGCACTTGTGCCCTTGAGCTATCTCCCCATCCCCGGGGATGTCCCTTTATCATGTATTTTCATCTCATTTTTACCTGTGTCACTTTTACTACTTCAATCCTTGCTGCCTTCTGGTTGTGTTACAGCAGTAAACTGATTCCCTGGACAATCTGCTCCTTCATATATATATCTGTTTTTCCTTTCCACTCTCATGATTATAACTTTCTCTGTCATCTGTTCTTGGACCACATGGTTTAAGATTCATTTGTTCTTTGTGTCACTTTGGTTTTAAGTACACAGAAAGTATGCCTGCCTGTGTGTTGTCATGGATATTTCTTACAGTACCCAACACTACAGATGATCCAGTTGAAAAAATTTGTGAAATGTGACAAGACTCTAGTCTCTTTAGCTTTTGTAACTGATCTGTAGCTGGTCATAGGTGCCTTCTTTTATCAGTATTGAAGACATTGCTCCATATCTGCAGATTGTATTCATGTTCTCAGACTTTATTATTTTTTACCCCAGATCAATTAAATTCATTGGAAGATACATGACTGCATCAGTGGGGGTGGTGTTTAAAGATATATTTAAGTAACAGGCTTTTGCATGCCATAGTATTTGGGGACTGAACAAATAAAAGCAAAGGGGCTATTTTGCATTTGATATTTGTTCTAGAAGTTCTGATGCCTAAAAGTATTTATGACTTGATTTTAAATTTTTGGATAGCTGTTTTGATTTACAGTCTCTTTCTATGGGGTTGATTCTAATTGTGTATATAATACTTACGAACATGTGTATTTAAAAGACATGGAGCCTGTGACTTTTTATTTTGGCACAGGGTCTCTCTATGCAGCTCAGACTCATAGTGATTCTTAGATCACTGAACCATCTCCCCAGTCAGAGCCTTTGGCTCTTAAATGGAGTTGTAGTAATGCAGAAGTAGGAACAATAACAAAAATCTCTGACTGGTTTAAAAGGTTAGATTTAGATTACTCTCTTACTTCAAACTGGTAAGATTAAGGAGCGTGCTCCTAAAATTCTCTTCTTTGACTGATCTGAGGCTAAATACAGATTAAAACATTTGGGGTTTTCTTCATCTTTGGATTGTCAGTGTGGTATAAAAGGAAATCTTTTAAAACTTGAGAATATTGTTGAACCTAGATACAGTCATCAAAACATTTGCTGAACACATATGCATGAGGCTTTGCAATTTTTTTTTTTTTTTAAAGATCGTGTTCCCTTTTAAACTAATGAATTTAAATATAGGCCAGTGACCATGCTGAGGGAAGAAAGATTGTGGGAAAACAAAATCCTTGCAGAGTGCTCTCTGATAAGATCTGTAAGCCTCTCCCTAGATAACTGATTAAACTCATGTATCTGGATTTCCTTTGTTCTTCATGATTTTGTCCCTGAAGAGTCTCTGTAACAGAATTGTTTAATACTTTAAAGCCACACACACATGCACATGCACACGCGCGCGCCTGTGTGTGTGTGTGTGTGTGTGTGTGTGTGTGTGTGTGTGTACAACCTGACTAAGCTCTGCCTCACAGGAACATGTAGCCTCCAATGTCACGGACAAGATAGCACGCAGTAGTCAAGACCAAGACTGCTGCACTCAGCAGACAAGGAGTGCGGAGGAGGGCAGTATTCAGTGTTCGTCCTCTGGCAGTACTTTTGTATTTCTTCCTTGTTAGAAAGGGCAAATGGTGCCCAAGGTATAAACACATTTCTTCTCTCATCCCTCCCATTCTCCCTGTCTCATTCTTCAGTGTCTGATTTTTGAAAGGAGAAACTTTTATTGCTCTGTCACCCTCTAAATATATGCTCTTTCATATATGCATTTGCATGTCGGGTGAAGAACTTGGGACTGGCTTTTTTTTTTTCCCCTCATAGATTTTATTATATAAGATGACTTTCTCCCCATACTTTTATTACCATCAAATGGATTTCTACAAAATTAATTAAAAGTATAAGGATTCTGAATTTTTTCCTGGTCCTCTTGCCCACAGATCCATAGTTTTATAGCAGGGCTATGCCCCCACCCCCCACCCCCACACCATGGGAAAGGCCAATCAAGGTTTTTCAGGTGAATAACTCTGATGGGGTTAAAATACCTGCCATTAGCTTCTAAAGAGGAGGGAAATTTCCCTCTAGGTCCATATCATTCGAGAGGAACTTTGGAGTTGAGTACATCAATAGTTCCTAATCACAGATCTGTTTTTGTTGTGTGGCTATTGTGTGGCTATTTAGTACAAAAAGATTTATTTAAGAATTGTGGCTTTTGGCCCGGCGTGGTGGCGCACGCCTGTAATCCCAGCACTCGGGAGGCTGAGGCAGGAGGATCAGTGCGAGTTTGAGACCAGCCTGGGCTACAAAACTGAGCTCAAGGCCAGCCTGAACTGTACAGTGAGACCCTGTCTCAAAAAGCAAAAAAAAAAAAAAAAAAAAGAATTGTGGCTTTTAGGGCTGGCCAGATAGCTCAGCAGACTGAATGCAGCACTTGCTTAGGCAGATGCAGGGGCTGAGGTTCAATGCCCAGCATGCCGTGTTGGTCCAGTCCCCTGGTTAGCTGAGCCATTGATTGAGACAGAATGGTAGCATGTACATGTAATCCCAGAACTTGGGAGGCTGAGTGCAGTAGAATCACTGTGAGTCTAATCTGTGTAGTGAGACCTGTAGACCCTGCACTAAGTACATTAAAAAGAATTGTGGCTTTTAAAAATAGACTGTCATTAAAAGACCCCAAAAGCTTTAAGAATGAGATTGCTTATAGAAGTTGCTGCTCTGATATAGTGTCAGTTTTTGCTAAAGCATTAATGTGATCATGTGTTTGACAGAGCATGTAAACTCCCTGCATGTTCCTGCAGTGATTTATTAAATGATTACAACCTTTGTACGTTCCACTTCTTTTTTTTTTTCCCCTTTGGGACCAGGGTTTTAACTCATGACCTTGCACTTGCCAGGCAGGCACTTGTGCCATGGAGGTATCTCCCCAGCTCCTACATTCCACTTCTGATAGGCATTTTTCCTCACTCAGATTTCAAGGATAACAGTTCTGTCCATGCCAGGTTTGCTTACGGTCACTTCAGTACTGTCTGATCTCCTGCCTCTGTCACTATAGCTCATTCTCAGTTATCCATGGAGAAATCTCATTTTCTGAAAATGCCTGATGAGGTGTTTCAATCACCAAGTATGTAAAAAACAAACACTGCTTTGACTATTTTTCATTAGTAAGACTTAAAAATATACAGTGGAAAATCATGTACATTTCAAAACCAGAAACATCAAATCACATCTGTACTCATCAGATGTTGTTAACCCATGGTTTTTCTTTATTTTCTTTAGTTATAGAAGATGCAAGAAAAGCTGAAATAAAGAATTTTTTTTAAATTAAAATGTTTGTTTTTTTATTTATTTAGTCACAAGATCTCTCTATACAACCTGGACTAGTAGTGATCTTCCTGTCTCAGCCTTTCCAATGCTAGGATTACAGTACCAGCAAACTTGGGGGCCCTGGCCAGCACAACATGTGGTACTGGGGATTAAACCCCCAGGTCCTTGCACTTGCCAGTAGACACTTAGACCACTGTACTATCTCCCCAGCCCATAAAGGAATTAAAATATGAACACAATTTTACTTTGACTAATATAGTAAAACAAACACACAGTTTAATATCTTTATTTGTGAGTGTTGACATAATCGTGCTTTAAGGTAACACAGGCGTTTCATGCAGTGTAATAAAATATTTTAGTGTTACATTTAATGATTCAAATTAATTTTTTTTTTTTTTTTGGCTTTTACTAATTATTCAAACATCATTCTTTAAAAATTCTGCTATTAGAAAATGGTTGGTCAGGGATGACCAGTTAGATCAGCAGACTAAAGCGTACCTGTTTAGGCAGAACATATGGACTGGTGTTTGATCTTTGCACCATATGCTGTGCTGGCCCTGCCCCTGGGGCACACTGAGACAGTGATTGAGACTAGGCATGGTGGCATGTGCCTGTAATCCCAGCTCTTGGGTGACTGAAAACAGGAGGATCACTATGAGTCTGATCTGTGTAGTGAGATCCTTTGGACCCTGCACTAAATATATTAAAAAAATAAATAAAGAGAAAGAAAATGGTTGGTCAGTTGCATTATCCATAATGTTCCCATCCTCTATGCTTGGAGCTCCTGGGCTGCAGGCTGGAAGCTGTCACCAGCTTCCTCTGCTCCCTTCCAAAGTTAGCCCATATTTCTTGCTGCCTAATTTCCCATCTGACTCCTCCTGTCCCACTTCACTGTCTTCTGCCTGAGCTGTTAAAATCTCACTGCTACCCTCTTGTCTGTAGGTGCTTGTCCTTCTGCTGCATCTTTCAAAACCATTAGTTGTTGTCATCTTTAAACACAGGACAAGACCATGTGTTTGTTCATTGATCACAATGGATGTGACTGGTCACATGGCCACCTGGTTGTACCTCTTCCTTGTCGTCCTGGAATTGGAGCAGCTGTGCTTTCATTCTGCTTTGTATGCTTGGAGTAAGCTTCTGCTGAACAAAATGTTACAGAGCTTTAAAAAAGTGAAAATTGGATCATGTAACTGCTACAAGCTGACATCTTTCTGTGTGTTCTGAAGGTACTGCATGATGTTTTGCCCTTCTGTTTTTTTTTATTTTATTTTATTAATTTTATTTTTTTCTTGTTTCAGAACCTTTGTTTGTTTATTCACTCATTTTCATGGCCGGCTCAGCCCGCCCAGAGGTCAGGGCTGGCACAGCATGTGGTGCTGGGCATTGAACCGCAGTCCTTGAAGCCACCCAAGCCTCCCCAAGCAGGCGCTTTAGACCACTGAGCCATCCCGCTGGGCCCCATGCCCTTCTGTTTTGTTTGGATAATTTTCATATTGTTCCAACATATATTGGATATGCCTGTGATGAAATACTCCTGATTCTCTAGTCTTGTCTGCCCATGCTTAATTGAGGGCTTGTTGTGACCATTGTTTTTAAATGCAGATTTAATCTTTTATCTGTTCAATTACTGATGCTGTTAGCAGCACCATTTTATAGTTGAGCCTGGTGCACAGGGGAGATGGCTTGCCCTGTTTTCTTAAGGAAGTGGCAAGCCAAAATTCTGAAGTTGCCACTTGTTCTACATTCTACAGTCTGCACACTTGAACAATGACCATGGAACGAAACTCAGTCCTTGAGTATAATCAGATAACTTTTAAAGACTTGAACAGGTAAAGCCCAGTCATTGGACAGTACTTTCCACAGCCCAAACTTTGAACTGTAGGTAAAATACATCCTTGTATTCTTGACAACCTGGACCTGTGTGGGGCAAATCAGGAGTGCATAGGAGAATGGGCCACAACGTACAGAAAAGATAGGGAACAGGTCATCTGCAAATCCAAGATGGCCCCTTAGCCAGTAGGCTCTTTGGCTCTGTCCTTTGTCTTAGCAGCTATTAGTTTGTTTTCCCATGCTATTTTGGATGTCAGGATAGTGCCCATGGTCATTCTGACCTAATTGTGTGGTTTGCTATTTCTCTTTTCACTCCAAAGTGAGTAAATTTGTTACTTTGCTGAATTGAGGCATTAGAATCCTTTTTTTTTTTTTTTTTTTTTTTTTTCTTTCCCTGTTCCTGAAAAATAGCCACATGACTTGTGGGGCAGATACTGGAGACAATCCTCTGAATGGTGGGAATTGGATTTTGAGGAGGGTGACTTCTAACTCTGGGAAGCTGTGCTGAAGGAAGGCTCTGTGCCTGCCATGCCCCTCCCACTCTTTGCTAGCAGTTTAGAACAGTGAGTAAACGTCAGTGTTTTCTGTTGGCATGAATTTGCCCAGGCAGTCACTTTTAGGAGGTTAGTCCAGGCTGCCATCTTACTGTTGTGGGCAGGAACCACTCATGCCATAGTGGCTTGTGGGGGTATTAGGACCCCAACCCTTTTTTAGAAACACTTTTGTTATGGGACAAATGTGACTGCCCCCAGATTCCCAGAGTCTTGAGAGATACTCCTCATGTAAGGAGGGCTTGTGGGAAAGTCACTGAAAGCTTCCTACTGCAGAAGAGGGCACATGTTTTCATAGCTTCCCATCATCCCTTTGACCAGGACCTGATGGGGAGGAAATTGTGCCGGTGAGCAGCAAGTGTGGTTAATCTTATGTTGTAGAAGCCGCAGGGTTTGATTCTTTAAGCTTCTCAGTTGAAGTATAAACCAGACTTAAGCCTCACTGTGATATGGCTTAGAAAGAAAGTACAGCTGAAGGAAAGGGCAGGAGTGGATCCCAAGGCTGGCTCATGATGAGCAGACTGCTAAGTTAGGAACCATAAACCTTTGTAGACCTGTGAATTATTGTGCATCAAAAAATGCTATGTGCAGGAGAAGTATAGAGTGCCCAGCCCTTACTCTTGGAGGACAGATGAGCCAGTTTGTGGATTTCAGGCACTTGGTCTGTGCTTTTCCTCCCCTGCTGCCCAACCTTCTTGCTGGTTGACTGCTTGTTAAACTCTTTGCTCTACAAAAAAATAAAAGGGGTTAAAATTCAACTCCTTGTTTTACTGATGGGCTGACAGCTTTCTTGTAAGGTGACATAGGAGTGGGTGAGGTAGGACCCGGGAAGGTAACACCTGAGCTGTTAGGGTTGTGGACTGGAGTAGAGCCCCTGTCTGTGCTCTGCGTGTGGTCTCAGGGTGGGCCCATCATGAGCAGAAACAGAAAGGGAGATTCCATGTAACCAAAGGTAAAGCTTTAGGGCATCAATGAAACATATGGAAGCATACGCAAGGTGTGCTCTCATGCAGAAAACATGGTTTCCAAAAACACAAAAAATGAGGACAGTGAGATGAAAAACATGTTTGAATATTTAAATAGCTCAGGTGCAGACAAAGTATGAATTTAGTGTTATTTTTTATTTATTTGTTTATTTATTTTTTGCTCAACGTTTTAATGTAAAAAAGTCATTGATGTACAGAAATGTCAAAGTTTGACAATGACAGCATACAGAATCCTGTGGTTGAAAGTCCCCTCCAGTGCACTCCATGGTGCACATGTGCCTGCCCACAGATTCTGGCATGGAAACAAACTAATGCCAACCAGTGCCACCAAAAAGTGCCAGCGTGTGTGTCCTTCACTCCACCAATCACAGACCCAGTATCCATTCTGAGCACTCAGTAACAAAAGGCACAGCATCTTCCCAGGAACAGCAAGGCAGGCTTCTTACTCACGATGGACCAGCACAAACAAACCCAGTAAGGAAAGGACTGCACACTTAAATTTAGGGTAGTCATTCCTGAGGATCCTCACAATATAAGGAACAAATACCCTGCCTCTCCCCATGACATCTTTTTTCTCTAGCCAATGTTGTCCTTGTTTATAGAGGCCTTGATCCATCAACAGCATTATTATCACCTTTGGTCAAAAATTTGATATGCCCATTTTGCTTCTCATGAATCTTCAAGACCTGATAAACTATAGGAATCTCTCTTCCTTCTATCCTAAAAACGATTTCCCCTACTCGTATAGGGTCTTCAACTCTCTTTGTTAGAAAGAAAAGATCTCCTCTGTGAAATTCAGGCTCCATGGTGCCGCTGTCTCCTGTTCATTTGCCACACATCATCCAGAAAGTCTAGAGAGAGCATGGTGGTGCTGGCAAAAGGTGTGTTATTATTTATTTGTAGTTGTGATAGGCAATAAAATAATAAAAGATGACTACTGTGGCCTACTCTCTTAATCTTCTAAAGATCTTTAGCAAATTCAAGACCATTGCCTCCTGGCTTAGAGGCACGAAGGTGAAAATCCTCTCACATGAAGTTGAGAATCTCTCTCCCAGGATTGGTATAAGTGTTTCACTTGAGAAAGGGCTGTGAAGATCCTGCAGGATCACAGGTGCAGCAGGGTGCAAATGACACAGGAAGGGCTCTGTCTTTCACCTTAGGAGATTTTTGAGTGCTCGGGGCCTCTCCTGCCCCATGTGTGTGCCACTACTGGCTCTATGGGAAAGAATGGTGCGTGTGTGCGTTCGTGCGTGCGTGCGTGCGTGCGTGCGTGCGTGTGTGTGTGTGTGTGTGTGTGTGTGTGTGTAGAGCTCAGGGCTCCTCTTGAAGCTCAGATTCCTGAGTTCTTGGGACCTTTCTCTACATGCAGGAGAATGAACCTACAGTGGCTGGTAATGCCGTTGAGCTGGTCAGAGAAAGCACCAGAGTAGGGGAAGAGGCCTCAGGAAAGGGTTTTCCACCTTGCTGCTGCCCTGCTCTGATGCTTATAGCATCCCTGGCAGAGTCTTGTTCTGAGAAGCTTGCCTGTGATGTTTGTCCTGAGGGCAGGGGAGAGCCCTATCCTTTGAAGTGAAGATAAGACTGAGAGTCCTTAGGCCTTTGTGGCAGTCGCTGAAAGGAGGAAGGACTGTTGTACAGGGAAGAATCTGTCATGTTCAAAGCTGGCTTTAGAGGTTTTCTCTCCATATAGGGGCTCAGGAGACTAAAGCAGCTCCACTTTTGTATAAAAGGATGAGAAGAGCAGTCAAGGAGAGAGTTGGGAGGAGAAGCCTAACCCTGGCCCACAAAAAAAAAGAAAAAAAAAGGAAACAGAAGGCAAAGTGCTCTGGAAAGGTGTGGAGGTGAGAATGAGTTAATTGAAAGGAGAGAAATCAATACTTCTGGGAGACAAAACAAGGAAGTAGATTAAAATCAGATTAAGTTCTTTTAGGGAAAGGATGGTTAGCAGAACAAGTCAATAGACTGAAAGCAGTAGTGCAACTTGCGAGGCAGGGTACAGGACAGAGGAGCTTGCATGTTTGAGGATGAGCATATCATTGAGATGAGGCCCAGTAATTTGTTCTTTTTAAAACTTAATGATCCCCTTAAAGCTCTCATGATGTGTGCCTACTGGTTAATGCATCTGAATGTAGGCACAATGCTAAGTAAACCCCAAAAGGCAAAATTTTGAGGTGAATTGTGCCTTAAGAGTTAGAAATTTTATTCCTTTCTGTTTAAGTGTGCAAAAAATGTTGGTCTCTTGGCAAATTTTTAAAGCAGATTTTTTCTACCAGCCCTGTAAAGGAAGTAAGGAAAGGAAGACTTGGCTTCCTTTCCTTTTTTTAGACTCATGGATTTGACAAATGAGATGTCAAGAGATCAAATAGGTCATTGCCCTGTTCTATTGGCTCACCAGTGCAGTGCATTGAGTCCAAAGTAAGGAAAGTGCCTGAATGTTGCATTCCATCCATTATCTGTCAATTAAAGTTAGTGTTTCATGCCTTTTGCTCTTTGTTATTGCTAATTTAAAGAGAAGTGGTATATACTTTGAGATCCTTTGCTAATACAAACCTATTCCGTGGAATTTCATTATTAAGATACTTCCGAGTGGCACTGTATACTTGGCACCATATTTAGTTACGATAATGTACAGCTTTTAGTGTTGAAGAATGGAGGTGGCTTTTAAGATGAATATTTAGTAAATATCTGAAATGAAGTAGAGCTGGAGCAGGAAGTAGAAATGCTGCCAGAATTAGATGAGGAATTTGGAGAGCTCAGATGAAGGTAGGAAAAAGCTGTTAGATCTAGGACAATGAAAATAGAAACAAAACAGTTGTACTAGAAGTATAATGGGATGGCACACACAGATAGTTTTTAATCATCATCATAATTGAAGCAATATGGATTTGAAAGATTTCTCTTCATTTTTTGAGACAAATGTGCCCCAGTCTGTAAACTGTTGTCCCTCCCTCCCTCCCTCCCTCCCTCCCTTCCTTCCTTCCTTCCATATAGGGTCTCACTACACAGCTGGGACTTGAGGAAATCCTGTTTCAGCCTCAGCACTGGGATTACAGGCATAGTCTCTGGCTGGCTCAATGTACCTGGGTGTGGGGCTGGTGTGGCTTGTAGTGCCAGGGATTGAATCCTGGTCCCTGTGCTTGCTTTAGTAGGCATTTGGTCCCCTGACCTATTTTGACAGCCCTTGAGTATGTAAATTCGGTGGTAGTTGAATGTGGACTTAACTAGACTGGCGTAAAAGCACTTTATTCTTAGTTTTGACTTTTAATTTTTAAAGCAAGTGAAAGTACATAATGTTGGTATTCTTGGTTCAACTTAGCAGAGCTCCCTATAAATATTTGGCATAGAGAAAGAATCTGAGAGCAACAGGCATAGTGGAACAAGCTTTGGTAAGAAGAAAGGATCAGAAGATGTATTCCTTTTCTTTTGCTGCTATAACAAATTGCCACCACTGATGTTCTGTGGCTTGTGGCCTTCTTCTTCCAAAATCCTTTTAATGCTACTTCTCCTTGTTCTCTGGCTCTATCTCCAAAAGGTTCACCACTTCAAAAGAATAGTAATTTGGTTAGACATATCCAGGTAATCCAGGATGATCTTTCCATCTCAAGGTCCTTAATTTTCATGTAAGGTAACACATTCACAGGTTCTGGGCTTTAGAAGGTGGGTATTGTTAGGAGATATTATCCTGCCTGCCAGAAGGGCTTGCTTGGTCCCTTCTCCAGTGACTCTTTCTTTCTAAACCAGATAGAAGACTCTTTTCTTCAGACTTTCATAACATGCTTTCAATTGCTGGATAGTTCCTTGACATCAAAAGTATTATTTGGTGAGGCTTTGAAGTTACCTCTTAGGGAGATCCTTAGTTGCTTCTTTTCATGCTAGCTCTGAACAGAATGGCTGTGTTGTAGTTGGATATATGTATTGACCACTAACTTGATTTGCATGTTACATTCTGCAGATCCCTGCCTGCTCCGGAGTTGTTCTCCCCAAAAGGAATACCATTTGCCCTTACTTCTACACTATGATTTTCTGAGAGTTTAACCATCTCTATTCAGCATTTGGAATTAATCATAATTATCTAGTACTTGGTGGAGGAACTTGTTCTATGATTTTGGGAATGATGGCCATGTTTGTGTTTCTGTTGGAGAGATGGCTCACTTCATATGTCACCTGTTGCAGGGTTTGCAAACAAAAACAAAATTTTAACAAATGCTTCTTTGTCTGTGAACCAAACTGTTTATAAACAAAAGCATCTATGAATTGAAGCACCACTGTGCTAGTGTTTACCTTGTGTTTGTTTATACTTGATCTGCCCATTTGGTTAGCCATCCTAAAATGCTGTTACAATGGTAGAGTCCTTAGATTCACCCATACAGACATCGGTTGCAGGTCTGTGATGGAGTGAGGAAGTTCTATCCTTAACGAGACTCCACGGTAACACTGTTGTAGATGGCCCACATGCAACGTTATGTTGTGAGTTCTTGCAGGAGAATAATACATCTGTTTTTTCATAGTGACAAATTCTATGTTAGTGGAGATTATTTTGGGGAAATTAGTATCAGTTTTATGAAGGAGAATTTTAATCTACAGAGAGTCTCTTGTAGGAATTGTTTAATAAAGAGCTCCAACCTGTACCATATTCTTGGAGCCAGTTGTCAAGTTATAAAAGTTTAGAGGTGAACAAAGAGCTGATAATCTCTAGGACAGCAACATCAGCATGCCTTTAGACTTACTGTTCTTCTTTTCTGTGTTTTAAGGGGCTAATGCGAAATAGCAAAAGTAGGAATTTTGTTGTAGGACCCATTTAAAAAAAGGTGGTTGATTCTTGGGACTATGCGGAGGGAACACTGTGCTTTCAGTGTCCATTCTGCTAACTAGTTCTCCATGATTGGAATGCAGAGCATAGCCACAAATCTGAATTCCCACTGAACCAAGCATGTTTGGAATGAGGACTTTCATGAATATGCCATGATTTTGATTTCTGCTTTTGTTAAGAGTGCAATGGAGTCTTTGTTATTTACGTTATTTTCTAGATCCTCTGGAGGGAGTAAGTTCAAACGATTTGATTTATTTTACAAAATTTATTTTTGGCTTTTCATGTTTTTTGGATTTTATAGCATAACAATTTTGGTAAAGGATTTATTAAGCATGCGCTGTTTTCAATTTTGTACTTTTCCTTTTCTACTAACTTTGTGGTAGAAGCGAACATCATTTATTTTCACTGAGAAAGCTTTAGTATTATAATAGAGTCCTACATGTTGCAAACAAACAAATTTAATCTAGGCCTGAAAAAGATATTAAAAAGTAACAGATGTGTTCATGAGCTGGAAGCTGTCACAGTATTGATATACTTGAGTTGGAAATCACCAAAATTTCCTTTTGTTTTTCTCTCGTTACTAAACACAGACATATTTTATTCATATTTTCTTTTGAAAGAGGAGCTGTTGTGTGGAGTTTTAATAACAATCATTGATCAGTTTAAGTGAATTCTGTATGTGCTTACTGAATATGAAGCATCTTTAAGCTGTGAAAATTTATTAGTTTTGCCCTCCCATAGGGCTAATTTGAGTACTTGTTAGTCTTGCTATCTTTTTTTTTTTCAATCTTTTTTTTTTCAATTTATTTCATTGTTTAAATTTAACAATGGTTATATTACATATTTTCATCATCAGATCAGTTTGGATTAATACATATAGGTATATAAGATTGATCAAACAATTAAATATTAACCTTTCTAAGTCCACATTACTTTTTTTTTTTTTTTCTTTTCCCCTTTCTTTTCTTTGAAAGTTGACATATTGCAAGTCTTGCTATCTTTAGCTAGTGGTGTCTTTGATATCTGATTGAAATAATTCAAAATGGGACCAGACTAAGGGCAAAGAATACCATGTTCCATGCACATGACACTAAGTTGAAATATTGTTAATTAATGTCCTTTTTGGTTTAAAACATTTGAATATTTTTGGTGTCCCTTACATGGACAGTGCCCCACTAGACAAAATACAATGGAAGACAATGTAAGTTACTATTTAGGTTCTTGCTGCGGACTTCCTTTATGGAAACTTGACATAAAGGAAGATCAAAATCCCCCGAAGTGACTCAAAACTTGGGAGTAATGAAGTGTCTTGGCCTACCATTGAGTTATATTGAGCCAATATTAGTGGAATTACCTTTTTTGCCCATAATTGTCTTCTGTGTAAAGTAGGAGAACCTTTATATTTCAAAGAATGACCATTTAGAACAGAGCTGTGTATCAGAAATACTGTGAACCAGATAACAAACTTTGTTTTCCAGTACCCACATTAAAAGATAAATGTTAATATATTTGTTTCTTTTTTCCTTTTGAGGGAGTATAGGGAATTGAATTCAGGACCTTGTACTTGCTAGACAGATGCTGTACCATTGAGCTATATCTATGGCCCCTTTCCATAATAAATTTTCCTCAACCCATATATCAAACATATTATCCTTTACATGTGCAATAATAAAATTTACTGGTGAGATTTTTAAAAAGTATTTGAAATCTGCTATGTGGTCTATTCCTAAAACATACCTAAATCTGAGTTTTCCCAGAGAATACAGATCTCAACTTAGACTATGAAATGTCGAGTTGGAAAAGCAAGTCGTTGTACAAAATTTGTTCCAAGCATACTTGTTTTTCAATGACTGAACTTAATGTACTTACAAGTTTGAATTAAAAATCAATGACATTTTATAGAATTCCTTGATTATTTTTTCAGGTGTGTATCATACCATGTTGCTGTTGGCTATTGTGTTGAACAGTGCAGATTTGGGTTTGAGACAAGACTTTGTACCTTTCATGTTTAGAGAACTCTAGATGGCATAATGTGAAATAAATAAGATGTAAGTTTAAATAACCCATGGTTTTTTTCTATGAGAACCAAATTACACATAAAGAGCAAAACAAAAGATAATAGAAAGTAGGGTACTAGATCCTTCTCAGATGCAAAGAGGATCAAGGGAGGGAGAGGAGAGGAAAACGGGAATTAAGGTATGCTATATACTCCACTCAAGGAATGTGGACATTGTGTGCAGGAAGCCATACTAATTTTAAAACAATTCAAGATGGTATGCACTTCCATAATTCCTGTGTATTTGCACAAGATAATTAGGAGAGATGTGGGCTATAGCAGTATTGCCCAGCTGAACTTCCTGTGATGACTGTGTATGCTATTAGTACAGTTTAGGAAGGCAGTCATCAGCTCCATCTGGCTTTTGAACCCTTGAAGTGTGCAGCTGGGAGCCAACTTTTAGTTTTGTCTCATTCAAATTTAAATAGTTGTATCTGGCTAGTGGTTGTTGTACTGGAGTACAGACTTTATTTTTTAAGACAGGTCTCATTAGGTAGTCCTGGTTGTCCTTGAACTCACAGGGTAGCTTAGGCTGGTCTCAAATTCACAGTGATCTTTCTGCCTCAGGCTCTGGAGTGCTGGGGTTACAGGAATGTGCTCACATGTCTGGTTTTTGAGGCTTTTGAGGGGCCATAATGTGAACTAGTGTAGGCATTGAGAAAAGAAAAAGAGAATGTTATTGTTTGGGGAATGTCATAGTTTAGAGATTTCTAAACGTCAGTCAGTGCATGTGGGAATAATAGGAGGCTTAAAAGAAAGGATAAATTAGCCATTAGGAGTTGACAGAGTCTATCATGTGGTTGTAAGATCAGCAACTTTATTATAAATTTCTGACAAATTTATTTCCACACTATTTATATATATGAGTCTGTTAGTAACAAGCATGAGAAGAAATCAAATTAGTACCTAATTTTCTATGTTTCTGAGACTATTAAATGTATTTATGTGATCATACTCCATTTACTTGGCTATAGGTTAGTTGAGTTGTTCAAGGTCACAGGGTTGGGGAGATGGAGCCATGTGTTGAGCCTAAATCTCATATTTCTGCCACCACATAAACAGAGAAGTATATTTGAGTATCCAGTCTCCTCTAATTTGTGGCTTGTTTTCTCTCCCTTCATAATAGAGCCCTTGTGCTTGGATTTATAAAGAATGTTTCTTTTGATATTTAGGAAAAAAAATCTCATTAACAATTGGATGTTTGTAGTCCAACAGCTTCATGGTCCTCCAAAGAGCCCTGTGCTGGGTGTTGGGAGATCGCTGTTCTTTTCCTGGTACAACATATGATCTTGGTGACCTTGAGCCTGCTGGCTAGCACATCAAATTTCTGGTTGTTATAATGAGAGTTGTCAAGCTTTCCTGTTTTGTAATTTGAAGAATTGTTCTGAAAAAGTGTCACTGCCTAGGAATAGACCAACATTTATACTACTTCTGCAAATTATACTTGCTCTTGAAAAAATTACGAAAGTAATAGACTTTTCTTAACCCTTTAAAATAATAATAGTAATAGTGATAATAATGATTTAAAAGTAGAGCAGTTTTCATGTGCCAGATATGAGTCATTCTTTACAACAGTTCTGTGAGGGTTCATATTCCAGACTTTTTTTTTTTGTAGTGGGTGGTGTGTCTTTTAAGACAGGCTCTTCTTGTGCAGTTCAGGTTGGCCTTGAGCTCACTTTTTTAGCCCAGACTGGTCTTGAACTATCAATGTTTCTTCTTTCTCAGCCTCCCAAGTGCTGGGATTATAGGCTTGTGCCACCATGCCTGATCTCCAGTCTTACTGTTGAAGAAATTATGTTTCAGTGAGTTGCCAAAGGTTACTCAAGTTAATAGAGGTGAGGTGGGATTAGAACCAACGTAGTTTTGTTCCAAGGTTCTTGAAACTATTTGTTCTAGAAAACTGAATCATACTATTGAGGCTAGAGTACAGGTTACCTTCCTCTACTAGATGTCTTAGTTACTTTTCTCATTGCTGAGAAAAAATATGTGACACTCAAAGTTAAGGGAAGAAAGTTTTATTTAGGTTACAGTTTGTGGAAGTTTCAGTTCTTAATCAGCTGGGTGCAAGGCAGGGTGGAATGTGAGAGGGGCATCACAGAGCAGAAACAGCTCATGGTGGACAGGAGGTAGCAAAACACGGCAGGATGACCACAGCTCTTTCTTTTCTTTTTTGTCTTTTTTTGAGACAGGGTCTCACTATGCAGTTCAGGCTGGCCTTGAGCTCACTTTTGTAGCCCAGGCTGGTCTTGAACTCACACTGATATTCCTGCCTCAGCCTCCCAAGAGCTAGGATTACAGACATGTGTCTCCACACCCAGCTGACCATAGCTCTTTCTATTTCTTGTATTTTACCCATGCTACTGCAGGTAGCAGTCACACCCTTAATCCTAGAGACCTTGAGCCAGCTTTGCACCCTGAAGCAACCCCAACATCACATGCTGTGAATCCAGCCATGTCTGAAAAAGCCTCACTAGTGACTGCACAAGGTTTTGGTGGGGGACATACAGATACAAACTATAAATAGTATGTTTACTATGACATAGTATGTTTTATGTTACTGATATTCAGTAAGAAAATCTTGTTAGTAACTTTGAAGTGGCTATTTCCTCAGTCTTAGGACAAAAATAAAAGCAATTTTTCAGAAATACTACTGTTCATATGAGTCAATTTTAAGAACATAGAACTTGGTATGTGAAGGTAGCTTTTAGGCAGCCTCTTTTCCTCAGCGTTTAAAGGGAAAGCTTCTAGGGAACACCAGGATTCTGTTCAGCCAGAACAGAATTGCAGTAGTTAATAACCAATTGATTTCTTTTTCAATGCTGCTTTTTATTTTTAATGCTTGGTTCCTCCCACTTTGAGATAAGCACCTTAAACCTAGAATAGATGTTTCTTCCTTGTTTGATGACTCATTTTCAAATAATGTTCCCCTCTTTTAGTTTGTTTTTCTGTGAGTCCTAACAAACAGGATGATGGATCCTTTTGTTACTTTGAATTCCTTTGGCTAGCTTTAAGTGTATAATTTTTTAGCCTTATGTTTTCAAAGCTCAAAGGTAGACATTTCTTGTGAGGCTCCCATTCTCCAGGGTGTGATAATTCTCAAGGCCTCTCTAGTTCCTTAGGAATGCTTCTCCTTGAGGAACTGAATAATGTCCATTCCAGCACAATTGTTTTGGGGAGATAAAGGTTTCTCATGGCACTTATCTGCTGATGAGGTTTTGTAATTTACATTTCTTTGTCCTCACCCCAGAGGGCAACCTTGCATCTTAGTATATAACTTGATTGAGGATAAAATGAGTTAGCACAAATGAAGTGGAAATAAATCAGCCCAGGAGGAGGAGTTTGAGCTGTTAAGTCCTCTCATTTGGTAAGTTTGAAGGCATTTCTAACAGAGCCTCCCCGGGAATGCCTGTTCTGTTTCTAAAAGAAGCTAGTATTTATGCCCTTGACATTGGGGCTCCGCAAAGTGGACAGTTAGTTCTCTGTGGCATTTCCCCCAGGTGCCCTGATCTCTGGCCTCAGTACACTGGCAGAGTTGGAGAAGACCTTATTTGCTGGACATTCTTGTACCTACCTTCGGTGAGGTGCAATGGATACCAGATTAAAAGAGTGCTTACTTGTGTTAAGGAACCCATTCGTGACTGGTAAAATGACAGTGCACATTGAAATAAATTCTTCTAATGTCAGAGAGGCTTCACAGAGAGGACGGATGAGTGGACCCTAGGGGTTGCAGGGTCTTGCTGCTCCTGAGTTCCTCTGAACCTATAACAGTGTCTTAGTTATTTTTTATTCGTTGCTGGGACTAGTACCTGACACTCAAAATGAAGGAAGGAAAGGTTTATTTATATTTAGCTCACAGTTTTGGATGTTTCAGTCCATATTTGGCTGGCCAAAAGCTGAGTGGAACAGGGCAGAGAGCATCCAGTTCTTGGTGGTGGAACAGCAATGATTGCGACAGAGGCAACTGACCAATCAGAGCAGCAGAGAGCAACAGTCAGCATCTGTCTCTCTGTCTTTCTTTATATTACACTCAGGCTCTCTGCCTTAGCCTATCTGCCCTAGACCATGCCCATAATCCCAGAAGGCCTTAGACCCATAATCCCATCAATACTAAAGCACATAATCCCAGAAGATCCTGAGTTAAGTCTCAAACTCTAGAAGTCCCACCCCATGATTGCATGAGACTTTGGGCAGACAACTGGACATAAACTATAACATTCTGCCCCTGGACCCCCAAAGTCTCATGTACATCCTTTTGTGCAAAAGACATTTTAGTCCATTTGAAGAGTTGCCACAGTCCCAACAGTTTCAGTGTATTGGTCAGGGTTTTATTTAGAGGAACAGAATAGATACAATATAAGGAATGGATATTAACACAAAATATACAATCTATAAGGAATTATAAGATTGGTTAACAATGGTCAGCCACAGAGTCAAATGAGGAAGCACGCACAGGCCATCTGCATGCTCCCGACTGAAGAATTCAATCCCGAGGTCTGGACTTCACTGCAGCACTTTGTGTCTCTGTCGGCTGATGGGTCTGCAATGGAAGACTGAAGTGTCTGTAATGGATGCTGAGGAGTCTGCGGCAGGTGGCGAAAGATCCAAGTTGGAGGCCAAAGAGTGTGCACTGCAAGCCAAACGATGAAGTCCAGTCTGAATGGGAAGACTAAAGCTTCTCCGACGAAGTGAAGTGTTGACTCCTTCAGCCCTTTAAAAAGTCTATTTGTGCTCAGTCATTCTGATGTGGGCTCACTGTGCCCTAGGGTGGAACCAATCATACCCCAGGATAGGCCCTTGATCCTGCTCTAGGGAGAAATCCAATCATATCCTAGGCAGGCCCTGGTCACACTCCAGGGAAGAACCAATTGTACCCCAGAGTGGGGCTCCCACCAACAGGGAACTGGGCTGCTGAGTCATTCAGCCAAGTTGACACATTGTATCAACCACTACATTCAGCATTGCTGAAAAGTCCACGTTCCAAGTCTCCTCCAAGATCCAAGGTAAACTCTTCACCGTGAGCTCCTGTATAAAAGAAAAGTTAAACAGATGCAACATTCAAAGGCACAAGGTAGACATTAGCATTCCAAAAGTTGCAAACAACAGGGGAATACAAAACACTAGGATCAACACATGTCCAAAATCCAGTAGGGTAAACATTAAATCCCATAGTTCCAGCTGGAACATCTGAAGCCATCTACACTGAGTTGTGAGCTCCAAAGGCCTTACACGACTCTGCCCCATCACACTCTTGGTGGTGGTTTCCATGGCTTCTCTCTTGGGCCAGATTTGCTCCCTCTTTGCAGTTTCCCTTAGGTGATCCACATTTCTGGCTTTTCCAGTCTTCTGGAGTTTCCACTGAATAGGCTTCTCACTCTCTGCTTCACCCATTGTCCTCTCTGGGACACACTGCCTGACCTCCCAGGCCTTCTTCTAAAATCAAGGTGGAAACCTTCTTAACCTAACAACTCTTACATTCTGAATCACCTAAAACCAATGTCATGTGGATGATGCCAAGGTCTGCTGCCAGCTAGATCAGTAGCCAGGCTTTCTTCTGTCTTGGTTATAGGGATTGAGTGCCTGGATTGATGAACACTCTGACCTTCATTCCAAGGAACAAATTCCCCATGCCAGCACCATTTTGGAATATGGTTTGGCTGCTGCTGCCATTCTGCTACTTGGGTTTCTGCAGCTTTCTTCTCAAGGCAAAGCCTCGCTCCTTTGCAATTCTGGGGCTGCTAGGTGGATGTGTGTGTGCATGTGTGTTGCATCTGTTCCTTGGGAGTAGATGGTGCTAGTAGGTCTAGCTGACCAGCCTCTATATGATGATGTGATTCTATAGACCAGTTTATTTGAAAGAAAATGTTTTTCACTACTAGAAAACTTTTACTGTTTATTTTCCCTTTAAATTTTTCTGGAACAGATGAATTTAAACAAGTGCCTGGAACTGTCTTCCTTTTACTCATTATAGCCTGCACTTGGAATTTCAGCATCTCTCATGGACAGTAGATGGGATCTAGGACACTTTGGATTTGAGTTACTAAATGAGAGTTTGACTGCAACCAGTGCGTTGTAAAGAGTTACACTGAAATCATGTCATAAAAGAAAAATAGCCATTGCCACAAGGCTCAACTTCCAATGTAGCCCTCCTTCCTAAGGTATCTCAGGTTCCCTTACTACTGGACTGGAGACTCAGAGTAGGATGATGTTGTAGACAGCCCTCTAAAGGTCAGATTCCAACACCTATCTCCTCTAAAGAACAACAGACTGTTTCTTGCACTTTATAGAGCAGGTTGTAGTCCTCTTGCTTAGATCCAGTGAAACACAACTACCTTGTAGATTCCTTTGAAATGCTGTCAGCAGGAAGAGATTGATAATATTTACATCATCTTGTGAGTTTGGTTGGCACTCTGAGCTGTGGCTGAGGAACAGATTGCATGGACTGTGTCCTGATATGTTGGCTCTGTGGAGGATTTCTCTTCCTTCATCCTGCCTCTGGCAGGCTGGGAAACCTCACAAAGGGCTATTGGGGCAGAAGGAGTTGGGGCCTGCCCTGTAGGGAGTTAAGCACAGAGTTCTGGTCTTTGATCAAATTTTTGTTCCTAGATGGACATTGCCTTACTTTAACTCCTAAGTAAGCCCAGTGCCCAGGTAGAAATCCAGCAAGATTCTCTTTTTGATGAAACTGGAATCATGAATCTTGCTTGTTTTCCCTTGCATTCCACCACCTCATTCCCTTTTTCCTGAAAGTAATTCTTGATAGGTTGTCATTCCCCAGGCAAACTGAATTACAGCAAAAGTCAAAGTAGATGTAACCAAACTCCTCATACTTAATAAACACCATGTGTTCTTATACTGGGTATTTTGTTTATTCTGTTTAGTAACTGGTACCCCTCTTGACTCTCCTGCCTCTTACAAGGGTCACTGCTTCATACAAAGAGAAGGCTGACAGACTTTGTCCTGTTGAATTCTGTTCACTCTTCCAGTGGTTCATGCGATGTAGGTACACAACACCTTTTAAAAAAATGTTGTATACTTCTTCTGATAGTGCACATTGCTTTTTAAAAAATCTACCTATGCATGTATTCTTTTGTTGTGAGGTATTTTAATAGTGAGCTACTTGGGGAGTATTACCAGTGGATGCATAGCACATCACACATGAAATGGTTTTCTGTTGTTATTTTTGGCCATGCAACACTGCTTCCAGAACAGGTCTGATCTGCTATTGGTGGAAGTCTGGACCACACAGTGAAATCTTATTTAAAAAAAAAAAAATAAATAAAAGACCAGAAAATTTGTTAGAAAAAACATTGAAGATACATTTAAAGTCAGAGGTACAGGCAAAATCTTGTTGATTAGGACACTAGTAGTACAGGGGATAATAGTAAGAACCAACAAATTGGGCTAATCATATTTGAAAAAAACTTTTGTGCAAGAAACAAACAATAGAGTAACCCTATTGCATAGGAGAAAAATCTTTCCTTGCTACTATTCAGACAGAATTAATACCTACATTATATTAAAAATCCCCCTAAATACTGCCAGAGCTGAAACAATAAATGAGCAAATGAGTTGGGCTGATGGATTAGGCACTTCTCAAAAGAAGTAGTGCAGTATGATAGCAAGTATTACACACACAAAAACGTTCACTATCTTTAGCTGTTAAGGGAAATGCAAATCAAGATTACACTGAGAATCCATCCTTGAGTGACATCATCAAGAACATAAAAAAACAATAAAATAGGGATAAAAAGAATTCTCCTGTACTCTTGTGTGCATAGTATAGAAATCACTATGGAGGTTCCTCTCAAAGTAAAACTGGGTCATCATATGCTTTGGCATCTGTTTGTAGGACTTAAGGTCTGCATAGTAAAGGGATGCTTGCACTCTTATGTGGATTGAAGCATAGTTCACATTTGGCTGGATAGGGAACCAGTCTAATTGTTCATCAGTAGATGAAGTAGACTAAAGAAGATGTGGTGTGTATCCGCGGTGGAATATTAGTAGGGAAGTGGATGAAACTGAAGGTTGGCTCATTAAGCAAGACTTAGAAAAACAGGTTTCCTTTAATGTAGTTCTAATGACTGGAAAAAGATGATAGTTGAATGGAGACTATAATTAGACAAAAGGAAATCAATGTGGGAGGGGGTGTGAGGGAAGGGTAAGAGATGAACATAATTAAATTAAAAATATTTTAAATGCATGTATGTAAAGGCTACATTGAAACCTGATATTTTTTGTAAAATTAATGTGTACTAAAGAAAAACCATTAGAAAATGGAGTCCTGGTCTCTTAACAGTTCTCTGCTCACTCCTCCCTCCCTCCCTCCCTCCCTCCTTCTTTCCAGTGATCTTGCTGTTTTACAGGTGTGCTCCACCATGCCTGGACTCAGTTGCATGCTCAGCATGCCTGAGGGCATGGCATACGGTACCAAGGATTGACCTGATCCCTGCGTTTGCCTAAGCAGGCATTTAGTCTGCCTCTGAGCTACCCTGTGGGCCCACACTTGGTTCTTTTCTTTTCTTGTGGTACCAGGGATTGAACTCAGGACTTTGTACTTCCCAGACAAGCACTTATTCCACTGAGCTATCTCCCTGGCCCCTATCCTTGGTTTCTTACAGTAGGAGCAAGCCCTTTTTGGTACAAGTGTTAGGGAATGTTTGGCTGCACATAAGAGACCTCCGTTTTATGTCTACAGAGGCATGTAATTTTAAGTTGCTTAAGATTTAGTTTTCAAAGTTTTTACTACTTAAAAAAAAAAGACTGGAAAAGTCTTGAAGGCTGTCATTTTCTTGATATTATTTGAACTCTCTCTGCATTTTGTCCTTTGTACTGTTGGAACAGCCAAGAAATATTAGTTTAACTTCCTTGAAATTTGGGACCATATTTTGTCTTCTGGAACAGGCAGTAGTAACAAATCAGTTTTTTTTTTTTTTTTTTTTTTTTTTCTTTAAACAAAATCAAGGCTATTCAATCCCTCATTCTGCCTCTGAGGAGTCCAGAGAGGCAGTTTAGGTTGAGCAGGTAAGATATATTTATTCTTCTTGACAAAGAAAGCCAAATTACTTACCAGAAAGCTCTTTAGTTTCCTGTACCTAGCACTTGACTGCAGGGTGCCTTAAAAAGTAAGGGACCAAAAATAAGCCAAAGAATGAGCTCTCAGTGTAATGCACATGGGGGTTGGGAATAGGCGCCTGGTATGGTTCTGTAGCAGCCCTACTTGGGAGCTGGAGCCAACATTTGTTTCCTTGTGGTTAGATTTAGAAACTTTTAACCCTGCCTTCTCACACTCCCTGAGCTTTATAAATAGGAACCTTTTCATATACTAGATCACTTGGAGGCCTGTTGTGAGTCATTTTGGGATTCTGAATAGTAGAGGATGTTTGGGATAATAGTGCTCTTTGCTTACAACTCTGCCAAGATTTTTGTGTGAGCCTGGGAGCCCACCTTAGCCTATGATTTAACCCAGCTTTTCTGAAACTTGGCCACATAATAGAAGCTCTCCAGGGAGCTTTTGAAATTTTCTAATACTAGACTCTCCCTGTGCTGACTGACTCTGTTCCAGAAGAGGGACCCAGGTGGCAGCACTTCTTGAAGCCCCTCAGGATTCCAATGCTCTGCCAGGTAGCACTAAGCGTAGATGACAAAGCCTGCTCTACTCCAAGCCTGGATTGCGAGGCTGGCACAAAAGGAGTTGTAGATAAGCTTCTTTTCAAATTCCCTTGTGAATCCATTTTCATGCAAAGCCAAAGCCTTATATTAGTATTTCCAATTGAGCGCCCCCTCCCCTGCCTCCTAGATTGGCAGAACTTGGTCAGACCTGAGCTCACCTAACAATGCAAGTTTATTGTCTTTCTTTGTCTCACTTTATGTGAATCTTTGTGTGTTGGGACAGAAATTCTGATGTTTTGACTGTGGAATACTGCTCCAGACACTACTGTGAGTGTTAAAGAGGATACAGCAGAGACGCTGTTTGTTGCTGTTCCAGATTCCAGAATTGTGAATTCTGAAACACATCCCCTCTCTGCGGTTTGGATAAGGGATTGCGGATCACACGGTGCTGCCAGTTCCAAGGCCCCATTTGTCTTCACATTGCTTGTCTGTGCACTCTAGCTCTGCTGAAGTGGCACCTGGAAAAAGCAGGTTACTTGACCCTTGGAGCCTTAGTTTCCCATGTCTTAAGTGTATAAATAATGCTACCTGTAAGGGTTACTGCTGGGGATAAATGACAGAGTGCTTTGAAACTTTCTTTTTTTATTTATTTATTATTTTTAATAAGTAATGTTGAGACTTTCAAAACATGTTACTAGGACAGCCACAATAACTGATACGATGCATATTGTTGTCTTCATAGTAGTTGTTTAGAGTGCAAGGTGCAGACATGTTAACTCTTGTAAACACTATTGGTGCACATATTTCTTCTCACTGAACTTAGAGAAAATAGTTGTATATATAGAGCAATATTTCATAATACTAGTGGGTTATTGACAGAACTGGCAATATTGGAAGCTGTTAACTTGAGCCTTTTACAGCTCAGCATTACTAATCTGGCTTTACTTTCTACGCTTTGTGGTTAAACATTTCTGCTGGGTGGTTAAGGCCAAGTTGAAGCAAGACTTATGTAACAAAACATGTAATTTTTATATCTGATAAGGTCAGTCAAATCTCACGATTTACCTTGAAACTATGTACAATGTTTTATAGAACTTTTGTCAGTGTCAACCATCTGGATGAGTCATGACCATTGCTTGACTAGTTTACTCTCTGTGAAAGCCTGAGAAAATGTTTTCTCTCTAGGTGACTCTCCTTAGGCACATTATACATCATCAATCCCTTTCCTCTGTGACCCCATATGAAACTTTCTTAAATGCAAGTTGAAAATACCACAAGTTCTTCCTTTGGGAACTGCAGTGCATAGGATAGACCGTCAAATGCTATATAGGTTCCTGTCCATGAGGATCCTTAAGGCATTGCATTGATATATAATAAATATTTTGTTTTTAAGCTGAGGATTGTGATTGGGTGTGTTGTGACTTTGTAACCACTTCATATTATAGGAATATGAAGAAATATTATTGTATTGCATCAAATCAAGATTATTTTATGAGTATTTTTAAATTGTTTATCATGTTCTGAGTCATGATCCTTAACATTGTGGGAATGCCAAACTGAGGAATAGATTGTTAATGGGACAAAGCTGCTTTTTGTTCTTGCCAGCAACCACAGCCCCAAAGGCTTTTAATGGTCTGCGTATTTTTAGTGTACCAAGATGGGCTGCTGTGTATAAGATACAGACATACTGATTCTGAGAATTGAGGAAATTACAGGAATAAGATGACCCAAAAATTCCTTTTGCTTACACTATCCAAAAAACTCAAGGCCACGACTTAATTTTGATTCAGATAATCTGAATAGTCCTTCTGCTTTTTTGCTTCATTTGGCTTAGGTAGACCCACTATTGAAAGGTCTCAATAGATAGTATTGACAAAGTCTTCTGTTTAGGAGACTCTTAGTATAGGAAAGGCACATACTGAATTTACTTGGACTGTAGAAGATTTGTGTAACTGATCACATTTGGATTTTCTGTACCTTGGGAGTTTAATCACAAGCCAAATCTATTTGAAAGTAAGCCAAAGAAATAATATATTCATTTGTTCATTTCCCATCTTGTTTTCCTAATCAGATGGTTGGGCAGTACTACTCTGACATCAGGAAGGACCATTAGCTTTGTTATTCACAAAAGCTTTTTGAATATGGACTGTAGGACTTTTACCTCCGTATGTAAAGCATTTCAATTAAATGAAAGTGAACTTGAGTAATGTTATGTAATTAAGAACAGCCAGCATTTGTTTCATACCAATTTAGACTGAGCTTGTTGCTGAAGATTGATGGTCATTACTAAGATTTGAATGGAACTGTTGGAGCCATGGAGTTTTTAAAACAATTCTTGATCTGATGGTTGGGAAACTAAGGGAAAGAGCCACAGAGCCATGTCAAGGGTATCGTTGCTTCTTTTATCACACATTGCATTAATGATAAGGTCTTTTGGGCAGCAATAGAACATAATGAAGAGAATAAAAAACTGGAGTTTTATTCTACGTAGGTTACTGTCTAGTTCTGAGTAACTAGGTGCTAAGTCATTCAATCTTCTGACACCTGTTTCATATCCATAAAGTGAGGAAAATGTATGCACAGTTTTTACCTTGGAGAAATACGAGAATAAAAATGGGTAAAATCTGTGAAACTACTTTCGAAATACTAGTACCTGCTGTTCAAATACAAAGGTGAATTGTTTTAAATCTGTATCCAGTATCATTTTTGGACCCCTATAAGCTAACATAATTTCTTGCAACAATATACTAAATCCTGGAAGCTTGGCTCTGAATGACTGGAAGCTGGTGTTTCTGCCCTTCTTATATTTAGATGTATGCATTGAAAGGATGAAGACAGTTGGACAGCTTTTTAGATCAAGCTCCTGACTCAGAAAGTAGGGCTTACCACTCCAGTGGCTATTTCAAAATTGCTGTGTAAACAGCTTTTTAATGGTTTCATGACAAAATATGGCAAGTGGGTACAATGAAGCGTATGTTAATAACCTTAACTTAATCTTTCAGCAGCATATACCTAGTTTAAAACGTTGCATTGTACCTCATATATAATTACAACTTCAAAAAAGAAACAGAAAATGCTGTTTTTATTTTAGATTTGACATCTTGAATGATTACATTTTAAAGTGCCATGGTTTTGGATATTCTTTTATGAGCAGGATGACTATTCATTTCAAAAGTTTTCTTTCAGTGGTATCCTAAGGACTCTTATGAATGATTGAAACAGTGTGGCCTTCTGTCTTTGGTGGCAACTAGTCAAAGCATATCAAGATAAATTCTAGAAATGACTCTATTTACATTTATAGGTACTATTTGATAATATAAATATCTTATTATCTTTTACTCCTTTATATTTTATTCCTTTAATCACTGGCTATGTTTAACCATTTGTTCAGAAATTTTATTAGTTATTTGTGTTGCTTTCCACTTAATGACCCAGAAAGGAAAAAGTAGTGCTAGCATTTTATAGGTGAGCGATAGTTTATTCGACTTGCACAAGGTCATATACTTACTGGAATGGATTGACAAGAATCTTTCACTGTAGGCTGAACACACTGTGTAAACATTTGGTGTCCAAAAAATGTTGCTGGGTTAAAAATGTTTTTATTGAGTGAGTAGTCTTCACCTCAGAGTTCTGGGTTGAAAGGAAGAGCTCAGCATCAGATTAACTGTAGGGCAAATATTCTTCTTATCTGAGAAGTTACTGTATTCATTTGTATTAAAGCTCATTTACATTCTCAAAATTCAAAATGTGATTGTAAAGTGTTTCCAAAAGGATAAAAATGTTTTGTTTAGAAAACAAAAAGCATGATGAAATGCGGCAAAGAGATGGTGGGGCATCTTTTAGCAAGCCAGATATGTAGACCTAGCACAACTAAGGGAAAAGTCTCCATGTGGGTTACCTGGGATTGAAGCTAAACTGTGATGTGTTATGGATGTCTTAAATCCACAAAAATTCCCCAGAGAAGTCTTCTCATTATTTGCCTTCACTTTTGGAACACAGATTTTCACTAATGGAATGCTCAGATAAGCTGAGAAAGTTTCGCAGCTTGATTCTCATTTTGGTCATCTGTGAGATGAGGGGCTTGGGATCAGATGACCTTTGAAAAGTCTTTCTTCAGAAGCACATGGTATCTGGGATGTGGTGCTGTTCTGTCAGCATAAGTAACGAATAAGACAGGAGTCTGAAGCTGACTAAGATTGTTTAGGTTTTTGTCTATTTGTAGCCTCACAGGCCCTGACCTTTCTAAATATGTGAGGTTCTTTTTTTTAATTTTAATTTTTTTTTGTAAGTGAGGTTCTTGTATAACTTTTTACTGGTAAATTAAAATAGTGGAAGGAAAGAGAGCATAGATATTGAGTACAGGTTGGACAGTCAGGATACAAAAATGGTTTGGGTTTTTTATAATTATGGTCTAAGATGGTTCCAGTAAAGATGTCTTTGGTTCAATGAGGTAATTCCTGGTGTGTATATATGCACACAGAATATGTGCATGTAAACACAGCAGCTGCTAACCTTACAGCGCCAGTGTTGCTTCATACCACATGTGATTTTAATGAGTCAGTGCAGCCTGCCAAGCCAG
The DNA here is from genome assembly GCA_004027025.1 of Myocastor coypus. Classification (NCBI taxonomy): domain Eukaryota; kingdom Metazoa; phylum Chordata; class Mammalia; order Rodentia; family Myocastoridae; genus Myocastor; species Myocastor coypus. The sequence continues at coordinate 53,818 of PVJA010006188.1, forward strand.
ACTCCAGGGCACTTGAGCCGTGCTTCAGCTCTTCCAAACACTACTCTAATGCAAATGTAGTGATTATTATTACTATTTTTTGTAATAACCTTTATTTCCTAAGGTGAAACATATGAAGAACCACAACATATAAAACAGTTTGAAACCAAATACTGTAGGTGTTTTTTTCCTGAGCTTTCTTGGGGCTTCTAGAGGACCTTGGAAACTTAAGGCGAAGTGTCTGAAAAATTCTGGCTGTAACCTTTCAGTCTCTGTTTTATTTCATTTTATAATGAAATCCTTCATAGCATTAGAGAGGTAAAATTTACCAAGTAATAAAATTATGAATAGCAAAATTACAAGACATTGTTCAATAATGATGGTGATTTGTTATTGCTTTTAGTGTGGTGGAACTGGATCTTTTATCATAAAAGTCATTAGTGTTTAATGTTGGATGATCCCAAATACTCATTGTATAAGATGTGATGTGATTTGGGCCTAATTTGAGAAAGGATTGTTGCCTTATAATCACTGAAAAGGAACAGTAGTATGAGGACAAAGATGAATTATACTAAAAATACCTCTGTATCTGGCAAGCAGAAAGTCCTGAGTTCGATCCCTGGCATACTCCCCTAGCCTCCCAAACAAAAAGCCTCTATGGACTAAGTAAAATAAAGACCATTCTTTATGGCCTTGTGAATTTAAATCAATATATTTAAAACAAGTCCACATATAAGAGTAATATTCTGTATTGCCAAGAAGAATATCTAAAAATAAGATTTTAATATTTAAATTTCTTATAACAGATGGAATGAATGAAAGTATGTTAGTATTTAGTTGCACATAAAAAATAATACAAATCACATTAATTTAGTAAATGTGTCTTTCCCTACTGTTGCCGTGAAGCAGTTTTATTCAGGATATATTCATGTGTGCTGTAACTCACCTTTTCCTCCAGAAATGTTTTTGGGTTCTTCTCATAGTTCCAGAGCACATCATTACTCCTGCTAGGCTCAGTGTGAAACATTTGACTCTGCTGGGTACTACTTTTGCATTTGTATTGACTTTGGAGTTTTAAAATTTTAAATTATCTATGATGCCAGAAATTATTCAGAAAGATGAAAAGAATTGGGCACATTGGCTTTTTAAAAAACATTCTTTGTTGTTGTTATTATTATTATTATTATTATTATTTTCTTGTTTCAGAACTTTTGTTTGTTTATTCATTTTTATGGCTGGTTCAGCCTGCCCTGAGGGCAGGGCTGGTGCAGCATGTGGTGCCAGGGATTGAATTGTGGTCCCTGCAGCCACCTAAGCTTTCCTAAGCAGGCGCTTTAGACCACTGTGCCATCCTGCCGGGCCCCCACATTGGCTTTTTAATGTATAATTGGCAGATTGATGGATCCATGAATGTTGTTAAGCAATGTTCACTTCTCTCTCCCTCTCTCTCTCTCTCTCTCTCTCTCTCTCTCTCTCTCTTTCTTTTTCTTTCTTTTTTTTTGCCAGGTGACTTCAGTTTCACAGAGTATTTTTCCCACTATGATCATATTGGGCTCCCCTGTTAGCCTGCTGGACTAATAGAATATAAATCAATGTAATACAGCTGGATCCCTTAAATGTGACTGGGCTTTTCTACTCTTGTGACTGTCACAAGAAAAGTATGCATCAAGATGTTGCAGCCTCTTAGCCTAGATCCCAGGATGAGTCAGGTAATGTAGCAGACACAGTCCTTGCCCAGAGCAGGCTGCTGAAAATCTTTACAGTGCATCAGATAATAAATCCCTACAGGCCTAACAGATCTAAGTTGACTACTGTAACTCACAGATCTGGTAGTGTTTCTATTCTCTTTTGTCTGGATTTCCAGAACCTGAAGTTACATTCAAGATAGCTGATAAAATAGCTCAAAAATAACTTTGAGGTAATAGTCATCCACCAGGGGCTGTGCAATAACGTAGAATTCTTGACAGCAGGCGTTTTCAGGAATATAGCATACATGAAAACCAGATGCGTGCAGTAAAAAATGTATCAGCAGCCTTGCATGCAGTGTTCATTTTTCCAAAGAGAGTTCCAAGGGGCCTATGAATAGAAGCCTGGTGTTTTCTTCTGCTGTGAGTCATTTTTTGAGTATATTAGGAACAAAATTTTGGCATTTGTGTTAGGCACAGTCTCAAAGTATCTTTATGAACATTCATTGGACTTTATTAGTTACATGCATACATATTCACCAGTACTTCACATGTAAGCCTGAAGATTTTAAGCCTGTGGGTTTGTGCAGTTGTTTAAATTGTTGTATGGATTTTTATCTGCAAAGAAAGTAGGCATCTATATAAATTTATATTCAGATTTATATTTTAAAAATTATTTTTGGAAGTTTGGAATAAAATAGCTCCAGTTATGTTTGCATTTCCCTATTGCTTACCAGTAGACTAATAAGATTTAGATTCCTAAAGATTGTTTAGGTGAGACTACTCAGTTTGTGCAGTGTCTTCCTAAAAGTGCATTTTTTTGATAAAATCTTCACATCACCCATTTCCTTTCATGTGATTGCCTTGATAAAGCCTTTGATGTAGCATTTTTAATGGTGAAAACCCCAATGTTTGGCTTTTTAAGTGTTTCTCTACCCTGTTTTCACAGAGGATTCATGTGGAGTACATTAAAAAATAGTAACACTCAGGATTCATGCCTCAGATTCTGATTCGACTGGTCTGCATACTTATTATTATTATTAGTATTTTGTATTGGGGATTGAACTGAGGACCCTGAGCTTGCCAGGCAGGGGCTTATGCCACTGAGCTATCTCCCCGGCCTTAGGGAACTTGTTATTTTTAAAACATTGGCAGGTGATTCTAACTTGTAGGCAGAGTTGACAATTCATACATTTAGAGCCTTCCTGTCATATATATTACTGAAAGTAAGCAATTCAGGTTAAAAACCTATTTTACTTGTGGAATTGTCCACTTGGATCACCTCCAGTATTCAGATAAACTGGGACATATTTGTTCTTTTAGGAAATTGGTGTCATGTTTATAGCTTTATTCCCTGTTTTTAATCTGGGTTGAACCATTGTTGGTAGAACAGTGGGTTGCATCAGTAAAACCTGAATGCCAGACTCGGCATACCTACTTCCCTCTATGATTCTAGCTATTTCATTAATACACAGGCTTGCCTCTTGAATCACACTGTTTCAGTCAATCTTTTGGAAACTGACTTAGTGGTGAACTTTCATCTTGGAGACAAACCCAGTAGATTTGCTCAGACAGCCTTGGTCATGAAGAGTGTAGTAGACCTTTGCTGAAGATCAGATAGTCAGTCAGTAGCCTTACCCTTCCCTTCTAATACCTGTGTAGTCAGTGATAGGTAACAAAAGATTTAGATACTTAAATGAATGTGAAGTATTAAAGAGAAGAAATATAAAGCTTTAATATGTGTTCTTTAAAAAGTGGCAAAAGCTGAAACAGTATTTTCTTCTACCCACATCCATCTTTCTGTAGAAGACAAGGTGATTTTCTTTCTCCTGTTACTAAGAATTTAATATATGGATACATAGTCCAACTTTATATATGTGAATCCCTTTCCATTCATATCTGAAGCAACGTATTTATCCCACTAGCCTCAGGACTCATCCTACCATAATTACACAAAATATGATTGAGTGAATGGTTTTGATTCATTCATGGTTTTCTCAGGATCCTCATCAGCATGAGGGGAAATTTAGATTATTTTCTTAAGACTAGTTTTTCAAATTATCCAATAATCCTGCTACTGGATATATTCCTAAAGGAAAAGAAATCCATACTTGGAGAGATATTTGCATTCCTATGTTCATCACAGCATTCTTTCTCCATTGTAGTTAAGACATGGGAACAACCTAAGAGTCCATCAGTTGATGAAGGGAAAAGAAGCTGATAATACTCAACCATAAAATAAGAATGCTCCTGTCATTTGTGACAGCATGAGTGAAACTGGAGATCATTATGTTAAAGAAGGCAGGCACAGAAATACAGGTGCTGCATGACATTACACCTATTGCAGTTATCCAGAGTTGAGGTCATGGAAGTGGAGAGTAGAATGATGGTTAGCGGGGACTGGGAACATAGCAGAGGGAAGGATGGGAAAGGTTAATCAGTGGGTGCTGTGCTAGGTTACAGTGAGTTAGGAGAAAGATGTCTTGCCGTGCTGTTGTAAGCAAGGTGACGATAGATAACAGATAATGTACTATACATATACATACATAAAAGGCTTTGGATGTTGTCGCCATAAAGAAATGATAAATGCTTATGAGAGAAACATGTTTAACCTGATGGAGACATGACACAGTATGTATGTGTATTGAAACATCACAAGGTCCCCATTAATATACACAACTTTTGTTTTTATGTGTCAGTGAAAAATTTAAATAGAACATGGCACCTTTTCCCTGCCCCTCCCCTACCCCAAGCAAAATCAGTGGCCCTGATGGGTTTTGATTATGAGGCCGCATGATGCTGCTTTTATTTCTGTCAAGTCTGGATTTGAAGTTCATTTTTTTTACTTAATAGCTGAGTGACTGGGGTAGTTTTTGATTTTTATTTTTTTCTATCTACCCAGTGTGAATCGTGGTTGTTACATGGCTCATAAGGTAATAGTGGGGATTTAGTGAGTTGTTGAGAGCGTTGACTAGAGTTTGTGGCCTCCCAGCCATGTCGGTGTAAGACTCGCTGCCTCACTTGATGCTGTCCACTCTTGCTGTTTTACAGTGGTAAAAAACACTAGGGAAACTGAGGGGAGCGGTGAATTATTTAGAGAAAGAGGTTAGCTTTCTTTCCTTAGGGCTGTTATGAGTTCTATTTTGGATTATTTTATTTCATGATTAAGGGCTTATTTATCTTTATAATCAAATCAAGGGGAAGAATCTTTCATTCTCCCTTAAGATTCCCCCTGTCCCTGATGTGAAGACATTTTTGTGTATCAGCCGAATTGAATATATGAGGCTATTAATATGCATTTTAGGGGATAGTTCTATTTCCATGAGAATTCTATAGACTTAAAAAATGATACATTGACTTTAAAAAATACAGCTGGAATTTTAAATGTTCACCTTTATATCAGTGTCTGTGGTCTCTGACTGGGAAGTCATCTTTTCCTTTAACCGCAGGAATGTGCTGAAATAGTAGTAGGTGTTGGTTAAAATTAGAATCACCTATTTCCATAACCAGAACTATAGGTGTGTTAAAAAAAAGTTATAAAAGTGACAGAGCTCTTCTAGTTTGTCTCTATGGTTTAAGAACTTTTCCCCGAGTTCAGCTGACTATGGTTGGGTGCTGTTCTAGGCCAATGATATGTGTGGCTAGCTTTCTGAGCCCCATATTACACTCTCAGAGCTCTTCTTTTGGGTCCCCTGAGAGGGTTGTGTTCCTGTGTTGTCTCAGTGCCTATCCTACCCCTCCTACCTCCCTCCCTCTCCTTCGATGAGCTCCAGGAAAAGATTCAACATTGCCATTATCTACATTTAATAGCTCATTGCCATATCCCTACTCTAAATAACTCCTCTCTACTAACAGTGAGTTGGCCAAGGCTTCAATGCTCTAACTGAGTACATGTGTTCTTAGACTATGGCAGGAATTACTCATCTTTTGAAGCTACTTTGTAGCTAATAGTAGTTGATGCCTTTTGAGAAGTGGAACTGCCTGCACAGTTTCCATGGAGAAGGAGGAAAAGAGGTTTTGACCAGCCAAAAACCTCATGATCCAGAGTCCCGGTTATGTATGCAAAAGATGAAGTTTGCATAAGCAGAACTCTACAGGGTATATATATATAGGTTAGGTACTTAATTCATTTGCAGAGATGCAGCCAGGTAATGGGTGTTCCTGATTGTGAGAATTATTGTCAGAGCTCTTGAGAAAGTAGTTTCTGGCTGTAAAACTACCTTCTATGATCACTTGCATTGGTTTTTTGTGGCCTTCTGTCCCACACTGAAGTGCCACCGGGATGGAGTTCCACAGATGCTATCTTTCTATTAAATACCTAACATTTGCAAAATAATTATTTACTTTTTAAGATGTTCTTGTTTATTAATTACCTTTTCTTTTGCTTTTGTAACTTTAATAGTTCATGATGGCATGTTCTTAATTAATGAGCCCAAATAAAGGAAGACAAATATTAGTGTCTTTACAATTGGGGCTGTAGTGCAGTGATGAACAGATTGTTTTGTTTTGGTGGTACTGGGGACTGAAATCTTGACAGGATATTCTTGTCACCTTTTTTGTTCTTTGGTGTTTGCCTTCTTGAATCACATAAATAAATCACTGAAAAATTAATATAATTTACAGAATGTTCCCCCGTCATGCTGCATGCTTGTTTGTCAGAAGACTCCAGCTTCCTGCCATCTGCTATTAAAAGGAGAACATTTGACTCTGTTAACAATATTCAGTTCTTTTAGGAGATATTGACATAGCCAGTACCGGTTAATAGAGAGCTGGGGCTGGGCTTGTAATCATTTTGACTTTGAAATAAATATTTGGGATTACTGTGGACTCTACAGGAGAACCTTAATTAACTAGAATTATGTGGAGAAGACACAGTTTCTGATTAATTGAATTTTCTTTTGATTTGAAAGTTAAATACTTTACCTTTTCCAACCTTCCTTACTTTCTTTAGCTTTTGGAAATCTGATGCCAATATTTTGAAAAAGTTACTATTTCTTTGAGTCAGTTGGTAACTACTTGGGAGCAATATGAGTTATTAATCTTGTTATTCCAGCTTACTTTCTGCAGGCATATAAGAGGATTGGCTGCTGAGTATTCTAACTTGCTACCTCCTCCTTGCCCCTCCTCTCCCCTCCCCTGCCAAATCCCTTTCTCTCCTTCCCCTTCCCCCCCTTCTCTCCCCACTTCCTCCTTTTCTCCCCCACCCCTGCCCTTCCTCTCCCCTCTCCCCTTCCTGCTTCCTCTTCCCTTGTCTTTCCCCTCTTCTTTTTCTGCATGGCCTGCCACCCCCTACCTCTCCCTCGCTATTGAGGCAGGAAGAATGATTCCCTGATATTTTCTTTTCTACATCTCAGATTTTGAAAGAATGGGTATCTTAAACCTAGCTTCAGTAAATCTAGTTATTCATATAATCTTGCTATTTGAAGATTTATAGGTATCATAGCAAAATAAAGCCAAATTACATTTAATAGGCTGTTTAGCTGACTTTTTTGCCTGATAGAAAATAAATGCATTCAACAGATACTTTCTGAGGTCCTATCCTGGGCACTTTCTATACTACATTAAAAAGTTTTAATTCTGTAATGATGTCACAGCATAGATGTGTTGATCTGTATAACAGTTGCATAAATCTTGTTTTCTAAAAGCGACACAAACTTAGCTGTAACAGATGTGTTCATAGCAGTTCTTCTTTCTTTGAAGTTAGAATGAGAAACTTTTAAAGTATTTTAAATTCTTTCTTTTGAACTAGTATTTAAAATGAAATAATTTAATTCTAAAAGTTGAGATGCTCTTTAAGCATCAGTTGTAGATGTCCCAGAAGATAAAAAATTTTCCTTAGTGTAAGAAAGACATTTGGGTGAAAGGATTGCTTTAATTTCATCTAATTTTCAATACTGACTTTCCAGTCTGTGCTTAAGAATGTATTTTCTCTAGTTAGAGATGGGGAGGGGAGTGAGAGGAGGCAAGGAAGGGTAATTTGAGGCTGATACATATAAAATACACTCTTATGTATAGATGAATATGAAATCCACTGAAAATTTAATATGCACTAATCAAAAAGTTTAATGGCTCCAAGTAAAGGAGGGACTTTATACCACCTGTCAGTATCAGTGGAAGCTGAAAATATTAGGAGGTAATCCATTGTAATACTTTGTATTCTGTATTTGGGTTAAATAAAACTGGAACTTCTCACTTCCTATGGTTTCTCCCCTTAACTGATATAGCTGTGATATGACTATCAGAAACATTTTTCTTAAAAAAAAAAGAAAAAGAAAAAGAAAAGTGAGTGACAAAGGTTAAGATTTGGCAAGAAGTACAATTGGGTTCATGGGGGAATGCATTATAGTCTCTATTCTTTGGTGTGCTTGAAATATAATAAAGTACTTTTATTTATTTATTTTTTAAGAGCAGGATATATTTATTGGAGAAAGAAAGCTTCTGTCTGAGAGAGATAGAAGGGTCCTGAGTGGGTTGCAGAGGCCTCTGCCTTTTCTCAGGATTCTTACAGAGCAAAACCATGATGTGAGACAGGCCCAAGGTGGCAAAAAATGGGACATGGCAAGTTGGACATGAGGGGAAGCAAAACTGTGGTCAACCAGTAAGATTATGAGTGTAATTATGGAGGGAATGTTGGTGAAGTCGGGATCAGATGGGGACTCCATTCACCTAGCAATCGGGTGTGATATTGAACAGGGGCTATTCCTGGCAGTTGGGTCAGTGGCTCTTCCTGGCTTTTTATGATGTACTTTTAGATTAATCATTTCTTTAGAAATTTACTTTTGACATATTTGCAAAACCATTTAATTTTTACTGTGAAATGAGTGGACCTTGGGGTGAGTCCTGTTAGGTTTGTGATTTATAGACGATAAAGTAGATTTCACACTGTGGTTATGAAACAGTCTTCTGCTTGCAGGTCTTTAGAAAGAGAGCCCCCACGGGTGGTAATGAGATTTATCTTCTTATTATCTGACAGTTGAGGGCAAGTGAGATGCCATGCTATTGTGAAACTCTTGGACTGGCCTACAAGTCTGCAGAGGTACTCATCTTAGCTGTTTAAATGTCTTGCTGTCATTTGAGTCTTATAACTTGCTTAATCAAAAATGATATTTCTTCAAAACGTGCTGATTTTGCAAATTACTCATATTAGATAATAGTGAGTTTATTCATTGCTTGTCTACATTGAATCCAGATCATACATTTGTATCCATACCTATGTTCCTATGTACTTGCCTACACATCCTGTGTATATCAATTTTTACAGCAAACTTATTTTCTTATAATTTGCTTCTAAATCTAAGAGCCACACAAATGCCTCTGGGTTAAGTTAGATCAGCTTCACAAGAATCTGCTTGATCCTGGCAAATGGTTTTGGTTCAGCTGGGGCATGCAGTGGGGGTGGGTGAGTATATAGTAATATGTATAGTGTTTATAATGCGTACAGTGATGTCTCTTCCTTCAGTAGAGAAGCCAGAAAGGGAATAAATTCGTAGAAGTAGGAAAGCTATGTTTAGTGGTGAGAAATACTGGGGGATTTGTGGAAAATAGATGGCAGCTGGTATTAGAGGAATGCTATCCTGGTAATCCCTCTGTGGAGAGCTGTGGCCACTAGAGAAGGGAGAAACAGCCTTCGGAAGAATGCCCTACAGTGTCAAGCATGGTGTCTACTGGACACGGTGTGGGATGCTCATACTGTGTGATGTACAGTGTGGGGGACACCTGTGGCATCCAGTGGTCTCTTCCTTGCACTTGTGAGAAGAGCTGCTCACTGACCTGTACTCACAGGCTACTAATACCTTGAGAGATCTCTCCAAACAGAAGGAGCTGTACGGAGGAAAAGTAAAGGCTTCCCTGTAGTAGAGAAGAACTGATAATAGAAGAAAGGGAAAATCAACAGGATCAACAAAATAATTCCTTGCTGTCAAAACACAGGGAAAGGTAGTGCTCCCAAAAGGACAGAAAGAGAAACCCTCCTTCACTTTCAGTACTGAGGCCCAGCTTTCCTGGTGTCTTTCTCTTCATGTCCTTAACATATATTGCAACTTTCTGTTTTTAGTGAGGTTCCAGGGGTAGAAATTTATACTGCAGTGAATAAAGCCTCTCCAGCTACCTATATGAATAAGAGATTTGGTTAGCATAACAAAAACCATCAGATGTTTGGGAAAAGTGAATAGCATGATTGAAAGACAAAAAACAAAAACAAAAACAAAAACAAAAACAAAAACAAAACAAAACAAAAAACCCAATTGCTGTGGAGCTTACAGGATGACTCATAATCCTTGAACCTACTGTGTATACACAAGTCCAGTGTAGTGTAGTGTTCCCAAGGACAGTCTACCTTATACAGTGGAAGGAAGGGAGTTAGATATGGGAAGTAGAATGTAAAGCTCCTATTTGTTATAGTCAAAGTTTACAAGGGAAAAGATTTAATACAGGACATATAATAGGATCATTTTATAATATTCATCTGAATGAATCTGGTCATGTACTAGAGACTCAAGTATCCAGCCAAGGGCCTGCATCCATAGCAGAGTCCTACACGAGTCCAGCTAAAGACCTAGAGTCCATAGTAATGTCCTGCATGAGTCCAGCTGGAGGCTTAGAGCCTACGACAATGTCCCATGCAAGTCTGTATCAAGGTTCTGCACTAGGAAGGCCCAAAGCTCAGTGGTGGAAGCTGAGAAATCTGTACCAGAAAGGCAAGGGTCTGCACCAGCAGGCTCAGGACTCTGCACTGGAGCCAGGAAATGGTGCTCAAAGTATGGACCAGAGTTCCCCCAAAGAGAACCACATCCATTCTCATCAACAACAAGGACTTGAGTTCCTCTGGTGATGAGAACAGCTGAGTTCCTGTCAGGAAAGCCTGTGTGCCAAGTCCAGGAGAATGAATAGCACACAGTCTTCTCTTCCAGT
>PVJA010006188.1:64491-74685 GCA_004027025.1 Myocastor coypus
TCTTCTCTTCTCTTCTCTTCTCTTCTCTTCTCTTCTCTTCTCTTCTCTTCTCTTCTCTTCTCTTCTCTTCTCTTCTCTTCTCTTCTCTTCTCTTCTCTTCTCTTCTCTTCTCTTCTCTTCTCTTCTCTTCTCTTCTCTTCTCTTCTCTTCTCTTCTCTTCTCTTCTCTTCTCTTCTCTTCTCTTCTCTTCTCTTCTCTTTTCTGTTGTTGTCAACAGTCCAGGTGGGCCTTCTGTACTCAGCCTCACAGTAATTCAGTTCAGCTGGGTGTTACAAGTTGATCATTAGTCCACGACACTACTCATATGCATTAATGTGACTTTGTTGCTTATGTTGAACCTTTTAGGCTGAAACAAGTTTAAGAAAAATGATTGATCTGTATCTGACACCACCTCATTGCTTAGAAGGTGGTGTAAAGATGTTATCATGAAGTAAATTTACCATAGGGTCCATTTCAAAAATTTGAATAAATGCTAGTTTTATTTTAAAAACTGTCAGTGAATATGTATTGAGAATTTTTGAAGCCTTATTCTCTTCAATTATAAGTATTGTTACCAGGGATATAAAACATATTGTTTATATTTTAGTGGTAAGCCACAAAGAATTGATTTTTCAATTAATGGCATGTGGTTCCTAATTAATTAGCAAAGAACATATTAGCAGACCTTGCAATAGTCTCTCTTTTAGAAGAAGGAATGGCAGGTGTAGTTTTCCTTTCTATTGGGGGAAATCTAACACTTACACTGAAAGTGTCTTAATATTAATGTTGGTGTGTAAGAGGTGAAAAAGAAATGTGTACAAAAGGCAGATCAGAGAACTGGATACAGTGGAAGCACAATAGTGCCAGCAAAAGGGATAGATAGGTTCAAACTACACCAAAATAAGACATATAGTTAGGATGTGGGAGCCTGAGGGAAAAGAAAACTCAGGCGTGTTGTATTTCTGTTCATTTTCTCTTTGAAAACAAACATCTTGCTGTACCATACTTAGGCAGAATATGTAAGGGCTCAGTTATCTTGCCATAGTTTATGGTATACCTGAACATAAAGTTTCCTGGAAGTCTCTGGCCTCTGTGGTGACCTCTTTGCTGTTGTATATCAGCCAAGAATTTACAGCTGATGCATGTACAGGCTATGCATGCCTTTCTTCGGCTTTTGCTTTTGATAGTGTGCAAGGAGGGGTGGGGAGGGAAGAAGAGACAGAGGGATAGATAGTCAGGGCCGTATTGTTGGGGACAAGCCACAGCCTGAATTTAGGAATCATGTTCATCCTGGTCTTATGTACTGGCTGTATTTTCAGGAAATAGTTCATGGAATAGAAAAAAATAACAACAGGAAAATCCTTTAGGCTCTATGTGAGTTGTTTATGGATCATAAGAGTACAGATGGGGGGGATGAAATGGCAAAAGTGATAGATACCTGGCCAACAAATATCTGCTGTGCCAAAGAAGAGGCAACGTGATCTTCAACACATTGCACTGCTTTTATTCTGCCCATTCTGTCTTTGTTTATCCTTGTCAGTGACTTTGTCTCTTGTCTCTGTCTGTTTTTGAGGGAGCCCAGGAAAGTTTGTTGATTGCTGTGCTGTTCTCTGAAACAGTGTTGGTACTGGAAATTTTCTACTTTCAGTTTGTAGGCCCTATCCAACCACTGTTATGTGAAAAAAGCCAGTAAAACTGAACATCTGGTGCAGAAACCTTCCTGATTTAAGGAGGAAGTTCGCTGGATTTATGATCCCTTTTTCATTCAGGCAAACTGCAGACTGGCTGAGACAAGTCTCACTGCAAAGTTAGTTACATAGAGGTCAGGGGGCCGGGTGAGGGTGCACGGGGCTTGTTGCATCTGACGGCCGCTGCCTGCTGGGATGCTGTGTTTTCCTGACTCAGTTTTGTGAAAGGACAGTGGCTGTGAATTGTTGGCTGGAAGCTCTTGTCCTCTGATCACTGGCCAGAGTTGATCTAAACTGGCTGCAAAAGATCTGAATCTCCTGAAGCCTAGCTGCCAAACCCCAACCTCTGCCTTAATTACTTCCTTTCCTTGAGTTACTTTAACATTATATGATGTCTTTATTTTTCTTAATGACCATTAAAGGTGGCTTAGAAATGGAACTGATAGTGTAACGCAGGGCTAAAATGTATTTTTTTTTACTTCCTTACTTATAGTGAAATCAAATCATTGCTTTGTTGCTATAAAACAGATTACAGTTTGGATTTAATATTGTTGAAGGAACTTGTGGGTCACAAAAGATTGGGCATGGCTCATGGCCATTATGTATGACCTTTCTTCCTTTTATTGTATATTCTCTGTCTTATTAGAATAATCTCTTTGTCCAAAGTGACTTGGATAGATTAAATCAAACCTCATAGTAGTCTATGAAGATCATTGTAAGATAATTTTCTCATAGTTAGCATCTCAAAGTTAGTATGGGAAATATTTTAGTAATGTTTTTCAGCAAGAACATTAAATGCATTTGTCTTAGCCATCTTGTGGCTCTCAATAATAGATACACTGTTATAATGTTGGCTTTTATCAGATGGAGAATAATTTTAGTTTAAGTGCTTTGAAATTAGTATTTTCTTACATTTTTATCAAATGCTTTGTAAGGTGGATGTTCAAATATGTTGTGGACCCAAGCAAAGTTTCTTTTCTGTGTCTTTCACTAATTTCTAAATTGATGTTGAATTAGTTAAGCCTTGCTTCAAAGAAGAAACATGTTGGAAAACCTGGTCCCTTTCCCCAGAAATTGATTTCTCCCTTCTCCTTCTGACATTAACTTTTTCACAGGTTTTAAATAGATTGGATAGTATCCTTTACCTTATTGAGTTTTCTATCTGAAATTTGTGCTTTAGGAAGCTGCTGTTGTATTAGCAGTTGTTCAGTTTTTTTTCTTCTGCCATTTTGTTGTATAAGATGATGGCAGTGTCTTTGCAGCAATTTTCGTGGAAACAGATCCTTGAAAGTATGTGGTATGGTGTAGCCTGTAAGAGGTATAGGAATTTAAAGAAGCAAGGGATTTTTATGTAATCATAGAAAATGTCTGTGGATGATGAACTTGAATAGAGTTCAAACTGTGTTCTTGCCAAACTTGTCCTCATTGTGGGTGCAGCATTTAGTTGGATTCCAGTCTTTTTTTTTTTTTTTTTTTACAAAATGAATTTTAAAATTTAGACACTGAGTTTTCTTTCTAAAAGGAAAGGTATCAAGGGTCTTTCAAAGATCAACTCTAACTTTGTACTAGGGTGCCTTCCTGTGGAAGGGAGCAAACTAAGGAGCTGTTGAAATGCCCAGTTTCACCCATCTTTAGGAAAGCCAGGCTGTAGAATCTTGTGATTTTTGTTACAAAACCATAAAAACTTGTTTGAAACTTTAGTAAAGCATATGACTTACCTATCTTGTTTGTTGCTGAGTACACTAGACTTATTAAAAATAAAGGAATGTATATATTGCTCTCTTGACATAAGTCAGCAGGCTTTCCTCATGCATCTCTTTCACTGCCCACCCAGGAATGTGTGTAGCCCAGGATAAAGTAGGCATTTCTTCTGGAAGTGGAATGATGAATGGGGGCTGCTCGAGTGGGAGGCAGAGGGAAGAAGACTACCTTCAGGAAGATGTTAGCTTTTCTTTTTGTATAGTGGGTGATTTGCTGGCCCAAAATAATGAAAGGCTGTTGACCTCTGTTATTGTTCTTCATGTCTTACCCTCAGAGTCTGGCCTTAAATATCAGTCATGTTAGTAGCTAGCAGCAAGGCTGACAAGAAGCAGTCAAGTTCAGAGGGCACCTGATTGTAAAAGAAGGATTATAACCTTTACAGAGTGAGACAGGACAACATTCATAGAGAAATAACCACTTTAATATGTTGGAGTTTTCAGAGCTGGTATTTAATTGTACTTTTTTTTTCTTTTAAAACTAAAGCATTTATTTTGAGTGATTGCTGCAATTCTCAAGATGAACTGGATGCTGCATCAGCTGCTCTCTTGGGTTTAAGTGGTGTTCCTTCACAGAATCCATGCCTGAATCTACGATATACAATTTTTAGGTGCCTCATTCGACCAGTTCTAGTGGTATTTCATCTTTTAGCCTTTGCACTCCAGTTATACTTTCTCTTGCACTTGGCAGGATAGCCACGTTTGCCACAAGTCAAATTCTGGAGGTGGTAGGCCTTAGAGCCACAGCGGCGGCACAACGTGTGGGTCTTATTATGACGCTTTCCAAAGCATGACGTTTCCTTTGTCATCTTGCTTGTGCCGCCGAGACCAAAGAGAGCTTAATTGTATTTTTAATGTCCAATGTGTTTAAGTTATGAGAGTAAATAGTAATTTCTTAAATGGCTAATAGTTTCTCTCCTTTCCAGGAAGGCACTTATTCGCTGAGCTATCTCTCTGGCCCCTCTCACCTTTCCAAGGGAGAGAGCCTATCAGTTTGATCTTAGAATTGTCATTTTTATTTAATTGATGAGTATCGGAAAATAATTGAAATTATTGAGAATTTGTTTTTGTCCAAATAATTGCATGATTTCAAGTTACTGGTGAAATTTGGTTAACAGTCAAGAGTTATTATAGTGGCTTTTCCCCATGATCTTTGGCTGTCATCAAAGAAAGCTCTAGGTCAGTGATGGTGAACCTCTTATACCTTTCAGTGGTAACAGCCTGATGTGACGTGTGGCTTAGGTTTGCCACTACTTTCTTAGGTTATCAACTTGTTCAAGAAGTGATCTCAAGTGTTTTTGAACTATTGATCCTAAAAGCATGACCAGGACAAAGTGGGTTTTATTTATTTTAATGACACGCACTTCAGTGCCTGTGTGGAGATCAGGCACAGGTTCCTGGGAAGAGTGTGGAATATGGAACTACCAACCTGGATGAAACAGAGCAGTCATCCCCAAAGCGAGCTCCATTGTTTCAGCTTACCTTGATTCACATAGCACCACATATATGTATGTTACCTGCTCACTACTTTCATTATTCTGCACTTTATAGCACTTTATAAATTCTGAATGCCCAACAGTAAAATTCAGAGATCTTGTAGGAAAAATGTTTACTAAAAAGTAATGAATGCTACTAGGAAACAGATTCATTCACAAGTTTTTGCTTTAGAGGATAGGGTGGGTGGGGCTTCTGATGCCCACCAGTGTACATAACACAGATCTGGAACTTTTCATATTCAGACTGTCTGTTAATCAAGGGCATCTAAATTCCAAATCAAAGACACGAATAGACTGAAAAAAGGGACTTACCTTTGAAAGCATTTTGTGACTCAGGTACTGAACATTCTAGACCCAGTAAGGTATTTTTCAAGACAGGTGAGTTTTAAAACTGAATTGGTTCTAAACTATATATATGAAAAAGCTTGTGTGGGGCAGTACACTCCTGTAGTCCATCCTTGAAATTATAACGAGTACCCTTCTGCATTGTGACGCTAATGAGTTCCTGTTCTGTAGTGTAGCCTAGAATAAATAAGGTTCGCACAAATACACTGTTTTGTGCCTGTACTTGCAAACTGTGTTGAGTTCTTGTTTTGTCATTTTATCAGTTTTGTCATTTTAGTAACTTGTTGCTTTTGGTTTCTGATTTAGTGCATCAGGAACCCAGCTGTAGATACCCTAAAGAATTCATCAGAGTTTCACTCTCATGTTCCTCCAGCTTGGAGGAAGGCTGTCTGCTTTCTCTTTTGCACAGCCAGGAGACAGGTCATTGACCTCTGAGGCAATGTTGGGTTTACTTTATTGGAGCTCACCCAATGCTAATGAAAGCAGAACAGTGAATTAGACAGTGCTGACTTTAGAGCAGGACAGCTTGGGTGGGGGAATCTCAGAAGAGAACATGTTGTTATAGGCAACACCCAGAGAAAAATCGACACCCTATGATAAGAGTTGTTGGATAGTTCTGGCCCACCAAGAAAGCAGCGGAGTGAGAGCTGATGTCCTCTCAAATAAACTTAGAAAATCTTTCCGATTTTCATTCCACAACATAGTTTTTATTAAAGAGGAAAAATAGTACTGATCCCAGGAAAACTTTATTGGTGGGTAAAATGTATTGTTCTTCTCTCTTCTCTGTTTAGCTGACAGTATCTGGTTAAACTCTCCGCTCTGTTCCCTTAAAACCTTTTCTCAGAAACCAGCTGAGATTTTTTCTGAAGAATCGACAGCTGCAGAAAACTTCCCCGCCCTCTGCCCTATTCTAGGCCCCTAACTACTTTAAAACAGGGATCAAACCCCAGATATCTGCAGGGGGAAAGGAAAAATCTGCCTGGATTTCAGACAAAAGGGAGTGTGGGGGTGCTGTGGTCAGCCAGGGAGTGATCTGTGCTGGTGAGCCAGGTGCCCTATGGACTTTCCCGTGGGTATGGGGAGGGCTTCCAGGTCTTTGTGACTTGGATGTGTAGGTGAAATGTTATACATTCTCTTGACATTTGACAGTTTTTAAAGTTATATAGTGATAGCAATTTTTACGCCCTTGGTGCACCTCTAAACACTAGGTCAGCAGCTCCCAAGTAAAGATCTTGAACGAAATATGCTTTTCTTAAAGCTAAATTTTTTGATTGTCGTTTTTGGAGATATTTGCTCTTATTATGGGTTGATATAGGAATATAATTGTTTTTACAGAGTGACTTGTCAGTGGGGTAAGCTTTTGCCTACATGTAGTGAAACTTGAAGCATGACGATCTTAGAATAATGTAGAAAACTTAGAAAAGGTATTTTCAACATTTGAAGATACATTTTGAAACTTAAAAGCAGAGTTCTGAATGAGTGGGATTCAGGGCTTTACACGTGCTGATGAAACAGTAACTAAAGGCTCCATTCATTTAAAAAAGTTAGCTTGATCCATGAACTAAACCTGTCAGCTTGCCTCAATGTCCAAGAAACAAAATTCTCCATACCGTGTGTCCTACAGGCTGTCAAATGAGAGAATCTTAAGAATATTTAGATAGAATGAAGCAAATAGCCTGATTGCATTTCTGGCCTGAAAAGTAGGATATTCTGTTTCACTCTGTATAAATTTGTTTAGCTGATTCTTTTTCCTTCAAATTTTGACAAATTAATTGCCAAGACTCTTTCATCTAGAAGGAGCACAGATGCCTGGGAGTCCGTGTCTGGATAATGTACGTACTGTGCTGTTCTGTGATAGAGCCCTGTGTACCCCTTGTGACTTAGATATTGGCAGCAAGGTGCAATATACACTTTTAATGTGAGTCAAATGTTCTAGTCCATTTAAATTTCATAAGTTATAGTTTCCTGAATGAGAAACTAGTAACAGGCTGCATTGTATGAATATAGAAAGGGAATGCAGTTTTCAGTGTTGTACCCCAGCGTTTTACTGTCAGCCAGGGCAGATTTAAGAGCAGCAAGGGCAAGCAAGTAATTGTGCCATAACTCTTTGCCCTGTTTTTGTCATACTCTATACTTTTCTAATGGAAATAGATAATGCAGCTATTTCCTAGGCATGGGGAGAGATGGTAGTGAGAGTTTTGTCTGAAGCACGTGCTTAACTGTTTCTTCCTAGTCAATATAGGATTGGTGTTTCTTCCACGCAGTGCCCACTGGCTGTAGCTCTTTTGGAAACCTCAGGAGTGAAAATATTTATTAG
Organism: Myocastor coypus; assembly: GCA_004027025.1. Taxonomy (NCBI): domain Eukaryota; kingdom Metazoa; phylum Chordata; class Mammalia; order Rodentia; family Myocastoridae; genus Myocastor; species Myocastor coypus. Next base: position 72,074 of record PVJA010006188.1, read on the forward strand.
ATCCTTTACATATGCCAGATACTGTCCTTTGTGATATATAGACTTCAACATTTATTTTCACAGGAGTCCTGGGCATAGAAAAACATAGAAGGGATGGTCTCCAAAGATAGGAAGTGATGGCTTCTTTTGTTGTGAGTGGAATGGGACAGAAGGGTACTGAAATGTGGTAGGTGTGTGAGTTAAATGGCAGAAAGTGGAGAGAGTTCTGTGCTAATGGGGTTTATTTCCTCTGTGAGGTACTGAGGTGGGGCTATATCCAGAGAGCAGGTAAAAAGGAGGGATAAAGCTTGAAAGTTGGGAGAGATTGTAGAAAGCTGCCCAGAAAAATGTACACTTTTTCTAGGCAATATTGAGGAATATTTGACAGCGTTAACTGATGGTCCGTGGCATGCTGTTGGACTTGCATGGTGCTCTATAGAACACTCAAGTACTTCCTTATCAGGACAGATGGATATGGTATTAAAGGAAAATGATTTATGACACTTGTTCAAGAGAGTATGGCAGACTTCCCCAAGACTGACCATAAGGGCACATGAACCACTACAGTTTGACTTCCCTGCAGTGCTCTAGGGTTCTGTGGTGCTCACTTTGGAATCACAGATGTAGTAATTAAGTTCATCATTGGGCTATTTGCTCAGCTCACACTGTAATATCAGATAATCTTTAAGTTAGTATGTTGAAGAAGTGAAGATGTCCAGGTATTTATGCCATCTTTTCTTCAATTTGGTGTTAAGTGTATTCCAATACTCAGTTGCCAAATTTTACTAAGCAATGTGTGAGGCACAGACTTCAGGAAACCACTTGTCGTGGGTCCATTCACTGCTGCTTAGTTGCCATACCAACCATAATATATAAAGGCTGTTCTGGAAATTCCTGTGAAGTAGGTAGCATCATCATTTACAGATATGACTACATTCCCCCCACCCCCCAAAAAAAGAAAATGGAGTGATTTGCTAGTGAATATATAGCAAGTGGTTCTAAAATATAAATTTAAGATTTTTTAAGCTCTGAGGATTATAAGTTTTGTCTACAGTTATGACTGCTTTTGCAGACACTATACCCCTGTATTTGTGAGAGGTACTTCCCATGTTTCTCAGGGATTCTGATGGTTTTTTTTTTTTTTTTTTTTTTTTTTTTTTTTTTTTTTTTTTTTTTTTTTTTTTTTTTTTTTTTTTTTTTTTTTTTTTTTTTTTTTTTTTTTTTTTGTTGTTGTTGTTGTTTTGTTTTTTTTTTACCTTTTCTAATTTTGAGATGAAAGCCCTGAATAGAAGTTACTCACATGCCAAAATGAAGTGCTTGTAATTGGGATTTGAACCTAGCTCTATGTGATTCTAACCATGAAACTTGTAATTGATCCTGAAGACCGTAAGATTATAAAATCCTAAAGTTTTTTCTTTGTCACTTAAGTTATGATGACCCGGCTTTTGTGTTAATATATTTTGATAAAATCTACGTATTTAGAAATTGTGAATGGTATGTGTGGCACCTCTCCATTATGCAGTGTCTGTATTGCCCAAACATGTGGGGTAACAGAGGATATATTGTGCTCTCTATTTATAAATGTATGTATAGAAGCTGGAGCGGCTGAATAGGCCTGTTTGTTGGTGACCAGCTGACTAGGAAGAAACCAGAGCAGCAGCAGCAGCAGCAGAAGCAGCAGCAGCAGCAGCAGCAGCAAAAGCAGAAGCAGTGGCAGTGGGCCACAGACTCCTGAGATAGGATGGAACAGGCCGGGCTTTGTTTTAAAGGCTTGTGTAGGATAATGTTAGCTTTTCAGGTAACAAATAGAAATTCCTTTTTTTTCCCCCCTCTCTTTTTTTTTTTTTTTTTTTTTTAAAGAAATTGCTTGATGCCATTACTTCCCCTTAAAACTTAGTAGCAAACAGTGGTTCATTTGCATTTGGAGTTGACTTCCTTTCTGGAAGAGGACACCTGTATCGTAGGCCCTCTTTAAGTTGGTAGAATCTGTCAGAGGGAAACAGCATTGGGTTGCTGCTTGAATTCTGTTGCATTGCCCATGGTCTTGAGGACTACTGAGATCTTTGAATTAAGGCATATTGGTACAGGAGAGTTCAGTGTGACTCATCTCTTGAGTGTTTGAAGTTGTCACACTGTAGGAATGTAAAGACTAAATGGCCCCTGTAGTATTTTGGCATTTCTCCAGATTCTTATAGCACTCTTGGAGAAGCATGACACTACTTTGTGGGAAGCAGAAAAGTGTTTATATCCAAAACACAATGAGCGGGTATACAGAGTTCAGCAGCCAGTGTCATGTCTCCTAGGCCTACTGTTGTGGCTTACCTAGCTGAAAAGCACAGCTGAAAAGCTGTTAAGACTTTGTCCCTTTGTCTTTCATCACTGTCTTGAGCATGTCCTTTGTTTTTCCTTTTCCTTGCACACAGCCAAGTTTAGCATTTTTTTTTTCAATTCTTTTATTGTTTAAATTTAACAATGGTTATATTACATATTTTCATCATCGGATCAGTTTAGATTAATACATATAGGTATATAAGATTGATCAAACAACTAAACATTAACCTTTCTAAATCCACATTACTTTTTTTTCTTTTCCCCCTTTTTTTCTTTGAAAGTTGACATATTGCATATTGTCC
>PVJA010006189.1:0-62684 GCA_004027025.1 Myocastor coypus
GGAGGAGACAAAGCAGCCCAACAGGGTGGGCTGCTCCCTAAACACCTCCCACCACCATTCAGAACCTTTGCCTGACTTATGTTTCGGGTTTCTGGGTATTATTTCATTTGAGTCCCTTCAGTTGAAAGAGGAAAAAAAGTAAAGGTTCAGTGTTCTAGGAGGCTGAGGCAGAAGGATCACATGACCAAGCCCAGGTTGAGCCCCTTAGTGACTCACAAGACTGTCCCAAAACTTCAAAAAATTATTAATTAATTAAAAGTTGCAGTGTTGCTCAGTGTGACAGCCCTGAATGCAATCTCAAGTACAAGCACAAACATAAACAAATGTAAAGACAGCAGGGTGGGATGGCACATGCCGGGAATCCCAGCCACTCAGAATGCTGAGGCAAAAGAAGAGTTCAGGCCCTAGGACACACCTCAGCGGCAAGCACAAGGTCCTGAGTTCAATTCCTAGGACCAAAAGGAAAAAAAAAAATTAGGGCCGGAGATGTAGCTCAGTGGTCTGATGGCCTGCCTGGCAAGCGGAAGGTCCTGAGCTAGATCGTGTTGGTAGAGTTCAGCCTGGGGGCGCACACCTATAAACCCAGCACTTGGGAGGCTGATGCAGGAGAATCAGTGCAAGTTCAAGACCAGCCTAGGCTACAAAAGTGAGCTCCAGGCCAGCCTGAACTGCATGGTGAGATCCTGTGTCAAAAAGACAAAAAAAAAAAAGATCTTGTTGAGAGTGTGCGGGAAGCTCTGTGTTAAATCCCCATTACATTCAAAACAGACAACAAATAATAACACTATACAAAAAAACAATAAAACCCCTGGGGCTGGGAAGATAGCTCCGTGGCACAAGTGCCTGCATAAGTAAGTGCAAGGTCGTGAGTTTGAACCCTGGTTCCGGAATAAACAAACAAACAAATAAATAAATAAATCCCCAAGACTGTTAGTTATACTCTCAGTAGAAGTGTGAGCATCCAGTATTATAAGGTTAGGTGTTCAGTAAACATCTCATGCTAATGACAGCTCTGGTTCAGAATCCGACATGACAGCTGGCAATACGCTTCTGCTCCTTAAAGGGACATGAATTTCCATGAAGAAAGCCGGGCACCAACCCAGGTAAACCTATGCCCTCTGAAAACATCAAAAAACTCCTGGGTCGCATCTCTGCAAGACAACAGCAGCAGCTCCTTGCCTACAGCGCATGTCCAGCTCACAGGATGCCTATTCTGGCTCTTGAGTATTTCCCCAGCCAGAAAGTCAACTTTGGGAACACAGAGTTTTGTCTTTTTTGTTAACTTTAACTTCTTCAGCATTTATGGAAGTGTGAGATAGGGTAGAGGTTCTCAAGCTCGAGCCCAGCCTGGGCAACTAGTGGCTTACAGAGATGCTGTCTTATGGCTAGGACACAGCTCAGTGCAAAAGCCAGGGCTTAAATCCCTGCAATGCTAAAGAGAAGAAGAAAGGGAGAGAAAGCATTCAAGCATTAAGTACCCAAACGGTTCTCTTGCTAGAAGAGGCAATTTCACAAAGAACAGAACTGCAGGTCACACGAATCCCAGTGGACTCCAGGCATGCTGTGCATCTGCCAGTCCCTCCAAGATGCCACCCCACAGCTGTCCCCACCTTCACTCCGGTGATTTCTGCTTCTTATTCTAATCACTACTGTGCAGCAGTGGCTCCTGCAAGCTCCCAAGGAAAGACCAAGAGTCTGAGACCTGCCTGTCTAGACCATGGTAGCACAGTCCCACACACACCTGCTCTGCATTCTCCTATCCTGCTTAAGAGCAGAAACACACAGAGGTGGGGTCAGCTCTTTAAACCTCATGGCACAGGCAACCAGCAAGTGGCCACTCTAAGTGATGAAGGTTTAAAAAAAAGAAGAAAACCCAAGTCACAGGTACAACAGGAGGGAAACTCCTGCTTGTGTGAAGAACAGAGGAAGACACAGGCAGTTCAAGGGCCCAGAAACCAGGCGTGCACATCCATGTGCCACTCCGCTGCCAAGCGGCAGAAAATCCCAGGTGGCACCGCCATTCAAAACAGATCTAACCCTTCCACAGCCTTGAAGTACAGCCAACTGCTGCTCCAGTAGCGAATGGCTATGTGTTGCCAGGTTAACAAAGGACAGAAGGTCTGGGAAGCTTCTGCATTAGCTAGTGGCCCAGGTATCTAAGTGGTCAGTGGCAATTGCCCGGAGTTGTCAATAAGTCAAGGCAGACAATTAGGAAGGTGCCCAAGATATGTGGGCCTGTGGCTATGTCACAAGCAAAGAGCAGGTTCTTTAAAGAATACATCTTGTTTTAGGGAATGGTCTACAAGGTGTCCAGGGTTTCACTACTAGAACAGACTCATAATGATCTACCCGTTTACAGCCTCCCAAGAGCTGAGATTATAGGCTAGTGCCACCATGCCCAGTCTCAATTGCCATCTCAGTGTGCCCTTGGGGGGGTGGGGGGAGCAGGGCTGGAGGGGCTGGCATGGCTGGGATCAAACCCCAGGCTCCTGTGCAAGGAATCCATCTTTTTTTTTTTTTTTTTTTTTTTTTTTTTTTTTGTGGTACCAGGGATTGAACTCAGGACTTGCACTTTCTCAGAGATACTTATGCCACTGAGCTATATCCCCAGCAAGGAATCCATCTTGAAGCCAATTAAATGTATGATAAAGCCAGACATGTTGACGCATGCCTATGACCCCAACACTCAGGAGGCTGAGGCAGGGGCATCACCAGGAGATCCAGGACAGTCGGGACTACCCAGTTAGACCCTGTCTCAAAAGAATGAATTTTGTAGGAGGAAACAAAACAGTGTTTTTAATTTCAACTTCAGATTACAAGTAATGTGAAAGCCGCTGAAGGGCATGCTCATTTCTGTGCAGTGGGTATACCTGGGGCAGACAGGGAACAGGAGAAGAGAGAGGTGGGCATGGAGGCCATGTCTGGAAGCCTAGAACTCATGACACATAGGGACAGTGATGTCAAGCCAGGCTGGGCTGCGCAGTGAGTTCTTTTTGTTAAACACAGTGACTTCAAAGTCAGTCTAGACTATACTGTATACTGAGACCTACCTCAAAGCAAAACAGAACAAAATGAAAACAAAACATGCAATTATTGATCCACCCGTCTAGAAAGTCAAGATGCTATTTCAGGCAACAGAAGCAAGCCAGGGAACAAAAATAAAGAGAAAAATCCTTACCCTCAAGAACTTTCATTCTAATGGCGAGATCAGGTTACCCCTGGGTTCAAAGTGTCCCGATGGTTTCCCATCACTCTTAGGATACAATCCAAAACTCTTTAAATGGCTCTGGATAGACTTAATCCCGCTTACTTATCTCATCTCACACTTCACTGGTTTAATCAGTTGCAAGTTTCATCTGACCTGGGGCTTTTCCTTCTGCCCAGAAAACTCTCTCTCAGCTTCTCAAAAACAAAAAAAACAAAGAAAAAAAAAAACCTGTCGCAGTTTCTCCCTCACCTCTTGCACTATAACCTCAACTGCACCACCTAATCTGGATTTATAGTTTACCACAACTGTTATAAAATCATGCACTGACTTCTGTGTGCAGTGCACACCGCCAGGCAGTAAAGGGCCACAGATGGGGCAGGCAGCGCAGCATTTCATACCATCCATGTAGGAGCGCCAACGTTCATGCAGTCCTAGAACTGACCACACTGTTACCCAGCATGGACAGACAGGAAAAAATAAGGCATTTTCTACTTCAAACTACTATACATTTGAAGGTAGAGCAATGGAAGTAAAGAATGAGGCCATTCTCATATTCTTCTTCATTCCAACTGAAGTGGGCTTCCATCGGTATCCTTTCACCTACACCGCCCCAACAGCAGCAGTCCTAATCTGGCTTGGTCTCTGGACCCCATTCAAGCATCTCGTGTCACTTCTGTCTGGGGCAAGTCCATCTAGTCATCTCTCCCAAGAGGCTCAGAGAATGCCTTCTACACACACCTCTTCCTAAACAGCTTCACTCCCCCGCAGTCCCTGACAAAGGCCTTCACATTTCAAGAAACAAATTCTGCCTGGAAGCGCTCTCTCTCCTGAGGGAGACTGTGTTCCCTGCTTAACAACTTTCCCTGGCTATCCCACTGGCAGCTACATTTAGCACCAACATAATCCTTTTCTTTGGGAATCTATGACTGCTCCCATGTGTCAGCCAAGGACAGAGCATCCTTTAAACCAGCTGGCCAAGCCCCTCAACAGCACTGTCCTTTTTAAGTCTCACTACCTGCTTCCTGGGGCAGCCCCTCCAGTTACCCCAGATTCTAATTCCAATTCCACCTTTAAGATCCACCCCCGGTTTACTTCCAGTGTGACCTTCAGCATCTCCTGAGCTTCTGAACTCTCCTCTGTCTCCAGGCACTCTCTGCCCAAATCTTTTCTCATGGTTTCCAGAGCATGACTTACGTACTGTAAATCTATCTGACAACATCTACCTGTAATCCCCACCTAACTGTAAAACCTGGCTGGGGTAAAGGCCGATGGCCCTCACATTTTCTACTCTGCATCTCCAGTGCCTGAACATAAAGACCTTAATACAGTAGGTCTTTAATGTTATATTAAACCATCTAAAAGAAAGAAAAAAAAAAAAAAAAAAACCAACAAACTCAAGATGTCCATTCCACCTTTACTCTATGTGTATAATCCTTAGAGTTAATTACATCTCAAATATAACATCAACAGAATTTTTCTGGAATGTAATTTTGCCAAAGTTTTAAAAGTTAATTTGAGGGGGCTGGTGAGATAGCTCAGAGGTCTAAAACACCAATCCCCACCACCACATGCCATGCCAGCCCTGCACCCAGAGTGGGTTGAGCTGGCCACAAAAATAAATAAATACATAAATAAATAAATAAATAAATACGTAAATAAAATAGAAGTTAACTTGAGGGTCAAGGATATAGCTTAGCTGTAGAGGACCTTCCTGACAAGCATGAGGTCCCAAGTTCGATTCCTAGCACGAAAATAATAAAATGTAATAAAAGTTATTTAGAAGCATTAATTTTCCAAGGAAACTTGGAAAATTAAAATGTATGATAAAACTACAACTTGAATAATGCACTTTTAGTACAGAATAGCAGGATCATTTTTTTTATTTTCTTTTTTTGGTCTTTTTGAGACAGGGCCTCGCTATGCAGTTCAGGCTGGGCTTGAGCTCCTTTGTAACCCAGGCTGGTCTCAACTCACACCGATCCTCCTGCCTCAGCCTCCCAAGTGCTGGGATTACAGGTGTGTGCCACCATGCCAAGCCTAGTAACCACTGTTAAACTCCTAAAAGTTAAATAAAATAAAAATATTAAATATATAAATATATATTTAATCATGAGGAGAGTCTAGCCATGATTTTTTAAAGGCTGAAACAATAATATCATCTAATGAAGCAGAACATAATGTATTATAAACAGTAAATTGTAAGCAATAAGCCAGCAAACTATTGTCTAGTTAACAGGTAAGAAAACGGAGACCTGGGTGTGGTGGCCCATCTGGGTAAGCCCAGGACTTGAGAGGCTGGGCAGGAGGATAACAAGCTTGGGGCCACTGTGGCCTGCACAGTGAGTTCTAGATTAGTATGGACTATGATATGACCTGCCTTAGAACCAATAAACAAAGAAAAAGAAACAGGAATGATTGGCCGGGCGTGGTGGCGCACGCCTGTAATCCCAGCACTCGGGAGGCTGAGGCAGGAGGATCGGTGTGAGTTCGAGACCAGCCTCGGCTACAAAAGTGAGCTCAAGGCCAGCCTGAACTGCATACTGAGACCCTGTCTCAAAAAGACAAAAAAAAAAAAAAAAGGAAAAAAGAAACAGGAATGATCAAAAGACCCATAAATGAGCTATAATCCTACAGAGAACAAAGCGTTAGCCTTGGTGACAGGCCATCTTTTTCATGCTTCAAATGGATTTCTGGCTACAAACTGGTACTTCAATAAGCTTTTATAAAATGGTAATTCTCCTGTAGGGCAATCTCGCTGTGGCTACATTATGTCTATTTGTACATATCTCTTAATATACCAATCCCATACTTTTTTTTTTTTTTTTTTGGTACCAGGGACTGATCTCTGGACCTCACATTTGCCAGGCAAGTACTTATGCTACTGAGTTTTCTCCCTAGACCTACATTTTGAAAATTATTCTAAATAAATAACACAGATGTTGATGAGCAGAATAAACTGGAAACAACCTTGCTATTTAACTAAAGCCACTTGCCAGTGGCTGTTTCAAATTCTAACACTACATGGAATTCAACATATATAGTTATAGCAAAAGATCTTTAAGAACATATTAAGTTTAAAAACACATAATGGGCCGGGCGTGGTGGCTCATGGCTATAATCCCAGCACTCGGGAGGCTGAGGCAGGAGGATTGGTGTGAGTTTGAGACCAGCCTGGGCTACAAAAGTAAGCTCAAGGCCAGCCTCAACTGCATAGCGAGATCCTGTCTCAAAAAGATAAAAAAAAAAAAAAAACATAATGGAGGGGGAAAGTTATAAAACCACATGCTTTAAAAGATTCTGTTTATTTATTTATTTTTTTAATGTGTAAGACAGTTATGGATGCATGGGGTTTCTTTGTTTTGTTTTTGTCTTTTAGGGAAGGGTCTACAGGATGTTCAGGGTCTCACTACTAGATTGGCCTCATAGTGATCCACCTGTTTACAGCCTCACAAGAGCTGGAATCATAGGCACGTGCTACCTGAGTCTCTACTGCTACCTCACGGAACCCAGGGGTGGGGCTGGCACAACAGACCTGGGGATCAAACCCCTAGCCCCTGAACCTGCTTGCACGTATTTTGATCTGTCGAGCTATTTGACTGGCCTACATGCAAGTAAACAAGCAAGTCAGCAAGAAATGCACAAGAAAACATCAAACCCTTTAATGGGGGCCAAACTTTCAGACGTATTGCCAAACTGTGACTCTATGAAAAACCCCTCCCTATTCATTGTCTTGCTTTACTTTAACACTAAAGCTCTTAGGTATTTTCCTTATCTCATCTCAGAGTCCTGAATGAATAACATGAGATCCATGCAGGACATCAGGCTTGCTGGTAGCCGATTTTCTTGATGGGTGATGTGTAAGGTGAGTGTGCACCTTAAAATCAATTAAGGCAATATCCGGCACACTCGGATTTCCATGGATGCAATTGTCTATAAAAACTGTTAATGAAAGATGAGACTCTGGAACTCTACCCAGCTTCAGAAGGGGGAAGTAAGGATGTGACACTCAAGACAATCACAAGGGAAGGAAGGAGCGGATCCAAAAGGTGAGGTTCTCTACAGAGGCTTTATGCATCTACTACATGAAACCCCTTGAACTCAAAGCAGCAGATGAAAGTGCTTTTTCACCTCAAATTCCAATTGCCCAATAGAGCCTAGCACCAGCATTTACTGACTAAAAGAATGCAAGCTATTTTTTTTTTTAATTTTATTTGGTACACAGTCTCACTATGCAACTCAGACTAGCAGTGATCCTCCTGCTTCAGCCTTCCCATTGCTGGGATTACAGATGTGCACCACCATGCCCAGTCTCAGTGGCCAGCTCAGCGTATGCAGAAATGGGGCCTATGCGGCATGTGGTGCCAGGGATCTAAGCCCGGTCCCTGCGCTTGCCTAGGCAGGCACTGTGACTGCTGAGCTATCCCCACAGTCCAGTAAATGCTTTTTTTATAAGATCTATATACAGTAGCAAATAGAAAAGACATGGAGACCACCAGGAGACAATCCAGAAGACAGTGAGAAGGAAACCCCCAAGCATCCAATTAAATTCTTCATAAAGCATCTAAAGAGCAGAATACTACACAACAGAACAGAGCATTCTCCATAAAGCCACTTCACTGATCAAGTTCCTCTACAAGGGTTTCCCAAAGACAGGTTCAGATAGCCTATAAATTATACTAGCAAGTGCCTCACATACAATCCTATCCACACACACACACTCTGTTCTAATGGGGAATGGAGGCACACCTGCACCCATAGGGAAGCCTAGTTTCCATTCCACATTCACACCTCTGCCCCATTCAGAAGAGCTAAAGCAGGGCTTCCCATACTCCAGGCAAGTGCTCTCCACCACTGAGCGATCCTCCCCAGCCCACAGCCATCATTTCCTACCGCAATCTCTGTTCAGTTGATATTTTACACAATACATTTTTTCATAAAGTCCATGACCTTTTTTTAATTAATAAAGTAATTCAGAGAAAATATTCTAATTAATGAATTGCTAATAAAATGCTCCCTGAGGACAACTCAAATTCTGCTTACCAAATACACATTTGGCCAGGTACCATGGCACACGCCTATAATCCCAACTCTGAGAGGCAGAAGAATTGTTCTGAGTGCAAATCCAGCCTGGACTATATAGTAAGACCCTGTTTCAAAAAACTAAAACAAATAAACAAAAATCTGTGTATGCATTTTCAAATGCATCCAAGTAAGTTTGCTTTCTCCTCCCTTATGTCAAGATATTCCAAGACCAAGCACACCTGTTAACATCAGGAAGAGGGCTGGAAAGTGGAGAAGTACGAAGCCTGGCTGGCTCCAACTCACACCATGGCACCTTAAGTTCCAGTGAACACATAAATAAATCCCATGTTAATACGCCCTTAATGTAGCCTCCTCTGTACTTCTGCTTTAAATGTGGGTAAATATGTTATTGAATTAAGATGACAGCCTGAACTCCCATCCACTTACTAGGAATCATTTATATTTCATGTAGCACGAGAGACGCCTTCTCTCAGCTTGCACAGAATCATAATGGGGGGGCAATCAAACCAGACACTGATGGACAACTCCAGAGAGCATTCCAAGTACAAAGGAACAGGGCAGCCTGCAGAGATCGGTACGGTCATTATCAAGAGATGAACTTTCTTGATATTATTTGCCAGATAAATTAATCAAAAAAATAATTAAAAGAGCTGGGCGTGGTGGCGCACGCCTGTAATCCCAGCACTCAGGAGGCTGAGGCAGGAGGATTGGTGCGAGTTCGAGACCAGCCTGGGCTACAAAAGTGAGCTCAGGACCAGCCTCAACTGCATATCGAGACCCTGTCTCAAAAAGACAAAAAAATAAAATAAAATAAAATAAAAAATAAAAAATGACTAAACACAAAGCAACCTGGTCTTATTCACAAGTTCAGCATGTCACTAACTTATTCCTATTAATTCCTAGGAGCATAGCTCCCAAATAATCCTTGTGATCACTTACTGCTTCCTCAGGGGTGGAAGTTTTAAAACTAACCAACATGACCACAGGAGTCCACTACTGGCCAGGTTGTCATGGAACATTCCTGAAGTCTAATAACTATTTCTCAGGTTAGACTATCTTCATCTTCTTTTTCTCCATGACAACCACTTCAAGCTGACAAAACAACAACAAACAGACACTGACTGCTACCCTGAGAGGTGGCGATTTAAGTTACTTTATTTGAGGTGAACCCAGCAAAACTGAGGAGGTCTCGACAACTCATTTTCATTGTTTTCTGATGCTTTGTGTTTCTTTCTGAGTGCCTGTCTCTATGTATTTCACCTCCAAAAAACCTGGATCTCTTTTGCTGCCCCCAGCTACAAATAGTAAACTGTAACAGCTCGGCCCCAAGGTCTGAGCTTCGTCATTAAGTAATTCATATAATGGCAGACACGCACGCACATGCACACACACACACACACACACACACACACACACAGAGTGACTTTCAACTGGGTTTGGAGAATGGGCCGATGGCTTAGAAGCCCCTGAGCTGTGTCATCAATGCATGAATACAGAGCCACTTTGTCCCCAAGGCGTCTACTGCCTCAGAAGCTGCTGATTCTGATGAGGCAGAGAAACACACCGTCCTCGTCCTATCCCACTGTGTCACAGGACACACGTTCGCTGTGCTCCTCTCTTCCGCCCCACTGAACATGAGATGTTCAGTAACTATAACCACATCGTCAGTTAATAATCTTACAAAAAAACGTGCACGAGATTTCTCTGCCTTAACTTAAAGGATCCTTTGTTACACATTGCAGACAGAGCTTCCAGGAACAAAGGAAAGGAAGGGAGAACAGCACGACTGGGTCACAAACGGTTCCAGGCAGTTTCTCCTTGTTCACATAATCCAAAGCTTATGGAACGTTTTTATGGACACAATAAATACTACAAAAAAATATGACTTCCCCTTTCTCTCCCATGCATGGTCAGTTCATTTTTGCCTTTTATGTTTCAGCCTGGTGTCACCCTTCAGGGATTCAGTCCTCTCCTGACCATCATATTAAAGCAGGATTGCCCTCTTTGTTTCTTTGACAATACTTAGAAAACTAGAAATTCCTTTACATCCCTTTATGAGGACTTCAATTGACCTCCCACCCAGGGCCCCTGCTTCCCCCTGGGGCAGAGGTTCTCATAACTATCTGTGGAACCCTAAAGGAAGGAGAGCTTCCAACTGGCAACTGAGTCGTGATGGGAGGCACTGGTGCTTGTAAACAGAATGGGGGTAACACAAAACAAGGGTGCGCCCTGAGCCAGAGGGGCAACAGAAGGGTAATACCCAAAGTTTACACTGAGGTCAGGGTCAGACGCTAGGCAGAGAGAAAGCAAAGAGGGAAAGCCAAAAGGGCCAGAGAAAAAAGGCAGAAGGGAAGAAAGCACCCGGATTCGTGGGCCCTGGCGCACCTAGCTTGCCACAGTCCTAGACCAGGTGAAATCCTGCAGGCCCTGAAGGAAACATGAGGTTGTGTCAATCTCGGGACACATTTCTCTAGCCAAGTTCTGACTCTCTTCAGATGATCCCACACTAGTTAAAACCCTAAATGTGGTTATTGGGCCTAAACCCCAAAACCTCACCCTCAAACTTGCCGGATCACCTGCACGCACGCTGAAGAAGCCAGCACCCCTCAGCCTCCAAGGAGCCTTCGGCTACCAGGCTTTCTTGCTTCACCTGGCCAGGCTCTCTTTCCAGGAACCAGGCACCACATTACCTCCTCTCCCACAATGAAAAACAAAAACCCTCCAGTGCGGGGCTGGCCCCTCATTCTTCCGCCACCAGGCCTAAGAGTTGTGCTCAGTAGCTCTGTCTGCTTTGCTGCTCCCCACAAACAAGTTCCAAGGATAGCACCAAGGTTTCCAGTGACCACCTTTGCACACACGGCCAGGTCTGAAATGCAGCCTTGCCCTCCTGAATGCTCGGCCCTGCTGCAGCTTTGCACCCTGTGGACAAGCCCGCAGCCCTATGACCCTTTTCCTATTTCTTTTAGTGTCACCACACTTTCCAACCCCTCGAGTAGTTTTTTTTTTTTTTTCATCCTCTGGCACCCTGGTATTTCCCAGCATTCTTTTCGAAAGCTTCTCTCTTGCCAGGATGGTGGTCTGCATCCATCCCAACACTCACAAAGCTGAGACAGGAAAATCATTGTAAGTTCATGGCCAGCCTGAGCTACACAGTGAGTTCAAGGCCAGCCTAAGCTGCATAGTGAGACCTTGTCTCAAAAAAGACCAATATAAGAAAAAGGAAGAAGTTTCCCTCTCTTTATGCCATGTATTTCCCTTCTGATAAGCCACTCCAAAGGTTTTCATATCACTGATGACACCAAATCAAGATTTCTAGCAGAATAAACGCTATCCAACAAACCTACAATCCTCTTCCCTGTTGAATATCTCAGCAGTCATACAGTAGATAAATGTGAACGCTAACACTTCAAAGGGATCTCTTGATGCATTAATCTCCATTGTGGTTGGTGGCAACCAGTTACCTGAGCCACAAACCAGTGTTTATGTATCATGTACAAGGCCCAGAGCTCAATAACTAGTAGAGGAGGAGGAGGGGAGAAAGGGGACAGGGGGAAAAGAGGGAGGGGGAGGGGGAGGGGAGGGCTTTGGTCTAAACATTCACCACGCTTTGGTCACACCTTGTGGATCAGGCTTCCACTGCAATATCTATCAGTGAAAATGTTCCAGTGTGTTCCCTTCACCTTACTCACAGATCTGGCACCAGATGACTACTGGCTCTTCCCCAAAGTCAAAATGACCATGGAAGGTCAATGTCTGGAATCAGTGCAGGACATTCAAGCAGGCATAACAGTTCAATTTAAGACACCCATGAAAGAGGACTTCCTGGGCCAGCAAGGTAGCTCAGCAGACTGAAGCACCTGCCTAGGCAAGCACAAGCAAGTTGGGAAAATCAGTGACTGACTGCAGTTCAATTCCTGGCACCACGTGCTGCGCCAGAGCAGACGAAGCCACTGGAATCCACGTGGAGCATTGCAGGCCTGTAAAGCAGGAGGGTCAGCACAAGCCCAAGCTATGTACGAAACCCTGCAACAACCAGATATATTAAAAGAGAGAGAGAGAGAGAGCCGGGCGTGGTGGCGCACACCTGTAATCCCAGCACTTGGGAGGCTGAGGCAGGAGGATCAGTGTGAATTCGAGACCAGTCTAGGCTACAAGAGTGAGGTCAAAGCCAGGCTGAACTGCATAGCGAGACCCTGTCTCAGAGAGAGAGAGAGAGAGAGAGAGAGAGAGAGACATACTGAAGCAAGCAAGGAAGGAAGGAAGGAAGGAAGGAAAAAAGAAAGAGAAAAAAAGGAAGAAAGAAGACTTCTAGAACTACTTCAGAAAGAGGCAACAATGATAAGTGTGTTCAAGGCCCAGGAAAGTGTTTTTAAGAGGAGTAATGAATGGTACTATATCTTTTACTGTCATATATTTTTTTTTAATTTAAGTGTTCATTGTGTGGAAAAGTCATAAAATGTAGGGCCTAGACAGGGCACTCAGCAAGGAAAGGGGGTGATCACAATTATGACAGATGTCAGCATAGCCATGATCATGAAAATATAAATGCCACTAAGATAAATATCAATACTATCTCAAAACTACCAAATAAAGAAGACAAAGAGAGAAGGAGCAGCCAAATAACTCAGTGGATTAAAGTGCCTGCAAGCAAGCAAAGGGGCCAGGGTTCAATCCTCAGGTCTGACTCCGCCTCCAGGGGGCAGGCTGAGACAGAGATTGAGACTGGGCGTGGTGGTGGTGTGCACCTGTAATCCCAGCTCTTGGGAGCCTGTAAACAAGAGGATCACTATGAATGTGATCAAGTAGTGAGATGCTGAAAACCCTGTAGACCCCTCCCCACCCCCCAAAAAAAGTATAAAATTAACCCCCAAGTGGGAATTTAGGGACCATGAAATCCATAATGTAATTACAATGACATTTCAAAGCTTTGATAGCTAAATGCTATCACTAATTGTCTACCCATCACAGAGGTGCACATTTTAGCTTTTCCAGTTTAATTGCTATCTCAGGGCTCAGTCTCTCACCCAGTCTGCCACGCTTGTTCACAACCTTCAACAAGATGCTCCTATTGTCCCAAGAGGCTTAGATTCAACCTATGGATGAGGCGATTCTTTCCACAAAACCCGTCCTTCCTGCTGACTGCATTACCCCTAAGGCCCAAGCTTCCTGCTGGTTACTCAGGCTCTGGTTGTATTCGGAATCCTTGCCTTTGCCCCAACCCTAACCCCTACACAGCAGTCATTTGATGAACTCCTAATAGTCTTCAAACCTCGATGCCTCGCTTACAAGTCTTTCTCTGTAAACCTTGGCTCTCACTGTCTCTTGGTATTGCTTCCTAATAAAGCTGCTCTCTCCTCCCTCTCCATCTCCAAGACAAGAATTACATCAGCTTTACCTACCCTATAGGATTTAAGGCCCTCAGTGCTAGGTCTGGGCCTTCCTTGTTGACATGCTTGCAGTATGTAAGCACAAAGTCTTTCCCAGAACCAGGATATAAATGCTCTTATGTCTAATTGAGCCCTGCCTCCGTACAGTCACTAAAACACACATGGAACTAATGTAGACATAGCCACTCGGAACTCAACGACAGAATTTTGAGATAAAGCCACAAGCTTAGGGTGGTCAGAACTTAAATGGGTTCCAGGAAAGAATTCAAACAGCCAGAGTGCGACTGTGCTATGCAGGAAGTCTACAGCACCACCAGTGTTCTCCAGAGGAGACATACTTCACCCATGCCTGCACGTAAGGCCATTCCTGTATCACTGTGGAACGTCTCTGCCCTGCCTTGAGAGACAAAGTATGACTTGAACCACATGTTTACTTTCTAATAGGATGGGTAAACCTATGCACCTTCACTAGCTTAACCCCCTTCAGGGGCATTAGGGAGGTGACTTGATAGCTCTCAGTGTGTACAATGCTTGTAAGAGAAATGTGGAAGCATATATATTTTTTTTCATTTTCTTTTCTTTTTGGTTCTGGGGATCAAACTCAGGATCATGTGCTTGCCAGATAGGCACTTATGCCACTGAGGTATCTCCCCAGCCCTGGAAGCAGATTCTATAGCATAGCTTACAATGGGTTGCAAATAACAGCCCTGACTACAAACACAATTCACACAGGCACTAACTATGATTGCAGCTTGAGTAATACTTTACCAAGAGCAAATGCCCCGTTTCTTAACGCCTCTTAGGAAGGATGTATCTAAAACATACAAGAATATAGTAGCCAGGACCTCAAAAGACACTCGGTAGCCTTAACAAGAAAAGAACTGGAAAACACAAACTGGACAGAAGGCCAATGGCAGAAAATTAAATATTTGTAAGATATACAACACAGTACACAACAGGAATGATGATGAGCCAGAGTGGCTGTCGGGACGTCTAAGGCTGCAACCTCTCACCACAGGAAGAAGAAGAACACAGGCAAAGAGAGCGCCGCAGCTGGTGCCCGGGATGGGGTCGCAGATCGTGAAGTGCAATCAGTGGCCTAATGAGACGCCCCAACAGCCCCTCACTGCCTCTGCTGCGCCTGCATGTAGTCTTCAGTGCTCTCCCACCTTCACACCTGTCTAACCATACTGGAGCCACGACAGCCCCTCGCTGCACCTCAACAGCCTCATGCTACCCCCAGCCTCGCCTGCAGGCTCTTCCCCATATACCTATGGGTCCCTCCCTTCCAGCTCTCAAATCTCTGCCCAAACACCTCTTCTCAGAAGGCTCATTCAACCACCCAAATCAAAGATGCAATGTGGTTCCTGTCACAACATCTAACATCTGTCCTGACCCTGCCTGGCTTTTCATGGCAATAGTTTCCTCATGTGCCACCGAATGCATCCACATGATGGCTGTCATTTTCTGTCTGTTCCAGTCGGCCCCCACTCCCACATACAGCAGACTATAAGGGCAAAGAAATTTGGTAGGTTTCATTCACTAACTCATCTCTAGGAATTGTTAAAAAAAAAAAAAAAAAGAGAGAGAAAAAGAAAGAAAAAGAAAAACCATGAGCTTTATTAAAAACTTAATAAATACTAATGAAAATATGAGCTACAGGACTGCTGTGGTTGAGTTATAGGTATCTTTCTGAAACATTCACCACCCATGTCCTGTATGAAAACAAAACACACAGGCTTTTGGCACCCTTTAAAATGGGATTAAAACAGCAAGAGTCCTTGACCTCCCTCAACTGGCTCCAACACCGCCTCCTCCGCTGCCCCACTCCCACCCCGACGGGCTCGCTCACTTGCTTCCACATCTGCTGCACATCTGCCCGAACCACACAAGTTTGGTGTGGAAAGGAAACAAGCTGGGGAACCAGGAGCCGAGCACCTGCGTGATCTTTCCGTTACCACGCAGTTCTTTCAAGTGAAGACCTCGGTTGAGAGGATAACTCCATGTATGCACATTTAGTATTTGAGGGGGCTGGGTTTGATCTCCATTACCCCATAGGGAGGCCACTGCACAGATTGTCAGGCAGGACCAGAAAAAGAGAAGTGCACCCTGTGTACAATCATACATGCTGCTTCAGGAATGACAGTGAATGTTCAGCTCCTCCAACAGACCAATTCAGGTGATCTATTCAATTAACTTTATATGTGAGAATTTACAGTGAACGTTGATAGTGTGGAAGAACATTCGGTATAGTTTTTCAGACCTCCACGACCTTTGCTTTCCTCATGCTTTACGTGGCATCAGTGATGCCAAAACCTTTATTTCCTTTCCACCTTAAACTGGAGGAAATACTGATGTCATTAAGACACCATGTTTGCAATGTGATTTGTTTGGTTTCGTTTTGTTTCTCCAGTCCGAGTCTCGCTATGCAGCTTAGGCCAGCCTTGAACTCACACAGCCCCAAGTGCTGGGGTCGCAGCTGTGCACCACCAGGCCCAGCCTGCAAAATCATTTTTGAAGGGCAAGAGCTTGCTGTGCGAGTCCATCCCTGACTACAGAACAGCCTCTGATGTGGTCTGATGGGAAAGGAAGAAAAGGAAGAGGAAAAGGAGGGAAGGAAGGTGGAAAGAGAGTGACAGGCAGAACGGAGTATGTGACACCAAGCCCAGGCTTCTGAGTGTGACACATGCATTTTACAGAAATAGCCTGCGTCTAGTATGTCTTTAAATATATCCTAAGAAAACAAGTTTTGAGAGGGTGACAGAGAGCTGACTGTTTTCACTGCTGGAGCCTGAAAAATAGGTGAGAGGAACCAGTCAAAATAAAGGGCACAGTTGCCATGTAACTGAAGCTGAAAATAATTCCAAAGTGGATATTATTCAAGCCATGACGAGTCCCACAATAGAGAAGAGAGGTCTACTGAGGGTTTGCAGTGCAGTACCACCGAGAGCAACAAGCAGACTGAGGAGGTGGAGACTGAGTAGCTGTGTAGGGCAGTGCTCTGCCCCCAGCCCTGTCCAGACAGACTCCACCCTGGGCCACAGGTCCTTGTCACCTGGGCTGCCTGTTCTCCTTCTTCCTGTCCTTCTAGAGTAGAACAAATACCATGGACAAATCTGCTTTTGACACACTGCAGGGGACATTCAGAAAGGACCCAGGTGCTGGAGAGACGCTGTCTGGGGTGGCCTGCAACTCTCACTCAGGCGGACAGGTAGCTCTCCCGGATCACTTATCCTGACCCCCGCAAACCTATTGCTTCTCGAAGATGTTCCCGTTAAGAAGCCGCCTGCCACTGAGCTGAGGAGAACAGATGCCTGCTGCGCATCTATCTTCAGCTGTGACCCCCAGTTCTCAACCTCTTACATTCCAGCAAGATCGCAGCAGCAACGCATGTACCCTCTCCCCTCCGTGAGGAGGTTAGCAGTTCTCTACAGTTCTACTGGACATCAAAAAACATTCTAAGAATTTCGTGAAGTGCCGACTAAACTTGCCCGAATGACCCACACTACCTCCTCCTCCCCATTCTGTCAGCATTGTCTTTTTTCCTGAAATGGGGAGGGCACAAAAAGCTACAGACAAGACAGAGGAGAAGCTCCAGCCCAAAACAAATTCAAAGAACACAACCGAGCTATAGACTCAATCCAGTTCTGCATATGACATAACTTGGTGGCAAACCTGAGGTACGTGTGGGTGTTTACATCATTAAAAGCTCTGAAAGGTTCACCATCATTGGCTTAAGACCCAGAAACCAGAACTCCTTTTAAACATTCAGCCTCAGCAACCTCTGCTCTACCCATCCCATAATCCTTCCACAGAAAGTTTGACAAGTTTTGCAGACCATGAAAATAGTTAAAGGATTAGTCCCTGCAATTAAGTGCATAATCCATGCAAAAAGCTAGGAAACTTCTTATTTTCTCCATTTGAGTGCACTAAAACTTCCTTTCAAAGAGCTTATAACTAATAACTGTGCAACTAATTGTCAAAGTTAGTATCTTATGAATTAAAATTATTTAATAGTATCCTTCAGCAGGTTAGCCTCTTCAATGTTAAAAGTGCCTAAGAAAATAAACATATCTGTAACAATATTATCTTTACCATGTTTTTTTAATTTTTCTAAGCAGGGTCTATTGTAGTTCAGGCTGCCTCGATCTCCCAATCCTCCTGGCTCAGGATTATAAGTGTACACTGCATAGCCTGGCTTACCACAGAACTGCTTGAGCTTTTTTTATTAGGTAATTATAACTAGGAGCAGTAGATTGCAGGTGTTGAACCATACTACTGCAGTGGTACTTTAACATTTTTGTTACTGAGAAGATCAAAAAGGGAATTTAACAATATGCTGCCATCTATTCCTTGAGATCATGTGTTTTATGATTTCTGTGTTAATTACAGGCTCAGGTGCCTATCATGAGCTGGGCATTGCACTGTTTTTCTATGAACTGCCTCATTTTATTTTCTCAATAATAGCATGGTTTTAGAAACAAATTTCCCCTCTCAACAGGTGAAAAGACATAAGCTCAAAGAGGTTAGATAATTGCTCAAAATCAAAAATCAGCCAGGTGTGGTGGTGGGAGGCTGAGGCAGGAGGATTAGTGTGAGTTCAAGACCAGACTGAGCTATAAAAGTGAGGTCAAGGCCAGCCTGAACTGCATAGCGAGACCCTGTCTCAAAAGGGGAAATAAATAAATAAATAAATAAATAAAAACATCAAGTAAATGGCAAGGATAGATTCCAAGAGATACTTTTCGGGCTCCAAAATCCACACTAACACCAGCTAAACAGGATGCTTTGATGGACTGAAGGCTCATCTCAGTCCTCAACACCGGCTCACTAAGTGCAAGACATGAACCAGTTCAAGTCACCCTTTTAGCTGTGCTGTAGACCGTGTCGCCTCCTCATATATTCTCTGACAGTCTCCAGGCACACTCAGAGTAAATCCCCAGCTCGTACCAATGGGTTGAGCCCTGAACTTGGCTCAAGCTGCCCTGCCCTTGGAAAATGCCAATCACATTCTCAGATCCAGTCTCTGCACTCCCTGTCTCTCACACTGAATCTTCTAATCACCTAGGACTTAGCAAAAGCTTTCTTCTTTCTTTTTTTGTGGGACTGCAGATTGAACTCAGGCCCTTGCGCTTACCGATCAAGGGCTTATACCACTGAGCCATTTCCCCAGCCCCCAAAAGCCTCCTTAAAATGCCATCTATGCCCACCCAATCTCAATGTGCTCCCACTCATCCACCTAAGTCTCCCTCCAAGATGTTTTATTAAAGGTATTATCATCTGTCTAACACAATTCTGTTCTTTCCACTGCTTTTTACACAGTATTGTCTCCTTCCAGCTCAAAGAGCACTGCCCAGACAGGAGGGACCCTATCTCCCTCACCATTTGTCCCTCAGAACAGTGTCAGTGACCTACAGTGTGAGCTCAGTAAATAAAACATTCACTGAATGGATGACTGGGCTCTAGGTGGCCAGGGAGACACAATGGAACACAGCCCCAACCTCAAAAAGTGAGCAGTCTGTAAGAGGATGGTGCTCTTCCCTGGCTGTCTCCTACACAAATGATCCCTCAAGGCAAAATGTTGTAAGTACCATATGTGAAACACTAAAGTGTCATGTGATTTCAAAAAGAGGAAAAAATGTAAAGTCCTGTATTACCACAATATTAAGAAGTACGTATAATTTCATGAAGGAGAGAAGATAACTATGGAAGAATACAGAACAGACTCTCTCTCTCTCTCTCTCTCTCTCTCTCTCTCTCTCTCTCATGTTATTCCTCAGAGCGGAAATGCTACTTTCAGACACAGCTAGGAAGATATAAACATCATTGAAATTCAAAAGCAGTTCTGAAAGAGAAGATGCCTCCATTGGTATGCAAGGGACGCTTCCTCCCCCTGAATACATTATGAACTTGCAGCATGCTAATATGCTATGCTATCATAAGCAGCAGATGGGGCAGTAGGCAGTACATGTCCCATCAAACCTCAAGAAGATGTATTAATGTTCATGCTCTTTAAAAAAAAAGAAAGAAAAAAGAAAAAAATCCTCTGCTGAGTCCCTAGCCTTCCACATTTCTTAGCATTCAGTCACTGTCTCTCAGAGCAGTCCTCCAGGGCTGTGCCTCTTCAGCAGATGGTGCCAGGAATCATTCCAATCTATTTTATCACAGGAGGCAAAGGCCACAAAGCGTGTCAGACGATGCTTACTGAAGGCCTACCCAGCACAAAAGAGCAGCAGAAGATTCAGGAGATGCAGGAAATAAATCTTCTCCAGGCAATACTGAGGAAAATTTTTTTTTTTTTTTTTTTTTTTTTTTTGTCTTTTTGAGACAGGGTCTCACTATGCAGTTGAGGCTGGCCTTGAGCTCACTTTTGTAGCCCAGGCTGGTCTCGAACTCGCACCAATCCTCCTGCCTCAGCCTCCCTAGTGCTGGGATTACAGGAGAAGCGCTTTTTAATTATGCTGAACACTTATTTATGTTAAACAGTGATAAATTAGAGGAAAAGTTTTATGATCTAAACTTTCAAGATTGCTTGCTTTTATTGGAAAACTGGAGTCTACCTCAATATTCCTCAATAAGAGTGGCAAAATTAACTAGACTATGAATAAGAAAAAGGTGGCCTCAATTTCGGGCAAGTGCATAGTACTTGGCACCTGAGTGCACCTCGTTAGAAGCAGCTGTCCAAATAAGTGACTATCCTAGTGCCCTCTCTTTACCGTCCTAGTCGACCTAGCTGTGTGATCCTCTGAATATGCCAGTGGCCACTAGAGCTCTGAACACATACACAACTTAGGTTTTCAAGTGCTATCTTTGATATATTGGTGAAAGTTTTTAGTTCACTTTGAATCTGAATGGGTTCGTTTATGACCAAAGAAGAGCTATCTCTCAGGAATACAAAGGGGAACAACATAATAATAATACCAATAATAATGATGATAATAATAATAAAGTGGTCCTTCAACTTGAACATGCTGAAAACTCCACTCAGAACTGGCTCATACACCCCAGTTTCTGGTGCCATAGATGTGGGGTGGGCAGAGAAACTGTGTTTGCAACAAGCTTCCACTTGAGCCCAATGTGGCAGTGGTGCACAGAAATGATGTTAAGACTTTATGGCTTAAGACAAATCTACTATGTTTCCAAAGTGCTCAACCCGGCAGATATCTTTAACCTGGGCAGAGAACTGGTGAGTTCTCCGTATCAAGATACTCAATTAAGAAGCTAAACTGACCATCTCAGAATTTCTAAAATGCACGAATTCAGAAAAATACTTTAAAATCCTCTGCCAAATTACCAAGATTACTCTCTCAACATCTATGTAATGCTATCCTGTGAAACTCGAGTCTTACCCTATGCCTTTCAAAGGACCCAATGTAAATGTTGAAACAAACATAAAAGGGCAAAAATATTTAAAGAAAGTATTAAAATAAAAAAACATGTTTTTCAAGGAAAAAAAAATAGACATATTCTGGTACACGGAATGAATTACCCTAGCAGTCTCTCTCGAGACGTTAAGATAAATTTTATACCAGCATATCAAATTGCTACTTATCTATGACTATTGATAGAAGAAGCTGCTGGCTGAATTTCCCGTGTAACTAACAAGATAGAAACATTTTGTTAATATTTGTGTTTTGCAAAAATCTTACTCAATATGTCTCACGGAAGAGAGGGAAGCTGTACCCATGCTCTAACTCGGTAGCAAGAATGAAAGAAAAATAACCAAAGAACATGACAGTGCTTTGGTAGAGAAGGAGCTGGCATACCACACACAGTCTGCTCCTCAAACAGTCACCATTTCTGTATGGAGAAAACATTCCTGATGCTTTAAGATGCACAGCAGGGGCTGGGGAGATAGCTCAGTAGAATAAGCACTTGCCTGGCAAATGCAAGGACCTGAGTTCAATCCCTGGTCCCGCAAAAAATAAAGTAAAATAAAATAAAATGCACAGTGCATTACTTATAGCTGCAGTTTCCCTCTTGTGCTATCATGCATCACAACTTCTCACCCCTAGCTATTCTGTAAAACCCACTGATCACCCTTTCTCCATCTCTCCCTTATAGGCCAACTGTTACATATTCTGCGCTATTTTTAGTAGACATAATCATGATAAACCACAACTGCTTCTTTGGTTTTGTTGTTGTTGTTTACTTATTTACTTGGCACAGGGTCTCACTATGCAGCTGAGACTCATAGTGAACCTCCACAGTCAGCCTCCCCAGTGCTGGGATTACAAGTGTGTCTGGTCTCATTGATGTCCAGCTCAGCACAGGGCTAGCATGGCATGTGGCATCCAAGATCAAACCTGTGTCCTCACACTTGCCAGGCAGGCACTTAGACCACCAAGCTATCTCCCTGGCCCAGTTTCCTTTTTTTATTTTGAGACAGATTCTCAGTAAGTTGCTAAGTTACCCAAGTTCAATTCAAACTTGTGATCATCCTGCCTCAGCTTCCTAGAGTATGTGGATTTTAGGCATGTGCCACCTAGCTTGACTATTACTGGATTTATTATGGATGCAATATTAACTGTCATGCAGGTGGCCACTGGTAAAACTATATGACAAAAAAAAGTGCTGTTTATCCTTAACTCTGAATGAAAATGCTTGATTCAAATAGCCCATTCACCAAAAAGTTTTCGGAGTCTTTTCTTTTTTCCCTTTGTGAACTACCAGGTTTTGTGCATCTCTCTTTCCTTTGCAATCTCCACAAGGCCCAGCCTACCTCATCCCCTCACTCACTCATTAAGCAAAAACTTGCTAGTGGTCACTTAGGCCAGGGTCACAGGTAGCCTGGAATGGAATCTTTAGAAGTGGGAAGTCAAGATCTTAATGTAAATGGTAGCTTTCTCCAGGAGAGCTGATAATGTCTAAAATGGCTATTCTAAATATTGAAGAAGAGCCCAGTCCTTGGGCAACAACAGAAGTAAAATGAAAGGTTTCGCAGAGTCCAGATTTCTAGCCTCATTTACCGGAAAAAGAAAGGAGGGAGTGAGGAAGGAAACAGCCCTGTGTGACCTTTGCTGGCACCACAACGAGAACACAGCTCACTAACAACTGAGAAAACCCAACACGACGGGATGCCTAGGTTCTCAGGCACTCAGGATCTTTGGTATCTGCTTCACCCTTCTAGGTGTGATTATCTGGTTTCCAAGTGAGCAGATTACTGGATCATCAGGAAAAGGGTACACAAAAACAGACAAGGGGTGGGCGGCTGAGAGAGACAGAAATTCCCTTCAAATGTAAGCAAAACACAGAAAACTCCATCTACTCAGAGAAAAGCAGTTCAAAACTGTGTTCTGCGGGCTCTAACACTGCCCCGTTATTAGGTCCCAAGATCACCACCGTCTGCTCCAACGACCCCTTGGGGTGGGGGGCACTAGGATTCCGAGGCACTTGCCATCATCAGTAGTGGCGCAAGGGCGTGCAGTGGGCAAAGCAGGTGGCTGCTCCTATGCTGAAGACAGACAGAAGGACAGTGGCAGACACGGCTGTCAGGGTGCTGCGCTTGCGGTGATGCCACTAAGGAACTGGCGTACACAGGGCTCTATTTTATGACCTCATAAAATGGAACACAGTAATTGTTTACCAGTGTCCAAGCTAAGAATGCACATGTTCCCTACACATTATCAAGAAAGCAAAGTAGGAAAATCATAACCATGCAGAATAACTAATAGAAGCAAAAGTCCAAAATAACTAAAAAAAAGATGCATATATAAAAAATTAACTGTTCTCTGGAAAATACTATGAAACAGTTCAATGGTCCAACAGGTTTGGGTAAAAGTTGGTTAACACAGATATGACAACCAAATCTTTTATACCATAAAACACATGGCCAAAATATGGGTAAATATGAAAACAAAAGAGAAAGACATTCATCTAGGCAGAAAATCATCAATACCAGCCAGAAGGGTTCTTTCAGTGACATTTTTTAAAAGCTAGACTAGCTGGGTATGGCGGTGGTGCCTGCAATCTCAGCACACAGGGGGCTGAGGCAGGACAACCTCAGCTAAATAGTAAGCTCAAGGCCTGCTTGAACTATACAGCAAGACCCTGCCTCAAACAAGCAGACAATAAAACAGAACAGCACAGGAACAAAGGTTCTGAGAGCCTGATATTACCTCCCTTTATCAATTTTTTTTTCAACCATTCATGTTTTTGACAAGCAAGCACTGGTATATGGAGAATGCCTGGGCAAATCAGCTGGGCTTTGTCTAGGATTTCTATCACCCTCTGTATTTCACAAATCAACTTCATTAATATTCTTGAAAAGAACAGAAAGTGAGCAATGGATACCAAATTTAGTCCACATTTTCTAAGGAGAAATACCTGAAGTTCTGATCCTCTGGTATATTTTGTCCCTAGACTATATAAATGTGACTGTGGGGAAGATGAAGAAGCTTTGGTAAGATTCCACACAATGTCACAGCAACCACTGAGCTTCTCCTATAACCAAGCAAGCGCTGCCGTGGCACCCACCGTGCAAGTGGCAGAAGCGAGGCCTTTCTGCACCGCACTTACCCTTGTCAGGACTTACCTCAAGCATTTTTTTAAAGGCAAATACATAAACTTGAGTTACCTCAGGAGCCTCACATTTTACCATGCTCCCCTGCCCCCATCACCTGAGAATCATTACAGCAAACAAGCCCCAGGGAGGGCGGGCGCCGAAAACGCGGTCACAATCTGCTCAGAAGCTCAGCAACTCCCTTTCTTAAAGCTCCAAAAACTTAGGACCCCAAATTAAAACCATCCAGTTATTAGGAATGCTGTTTATTTCACAGAACTCTTTTAAGACTCTTGTTAAAGCCATAACACATGATAAAGAGAACCTCGCAGATCCCTTCCTCCAGAGCATTCTGCCTCTCTAATTACAGAGCTCTTAAAGCCCAACTCCTCGCAGAATTATGTTCTCGTAGGTGTTTCAAAACTATTTTCTTCCATGAGCACCCAGTTGGCTACAGGAGGCTAATAAACCATGCAGAATGAAGAGCACCCCTTTGATAAAGCAAGCCAGGCTACACTTAATACTTAGCCCATAAAAGGGAAATGTGGAGACACAAATAAAAGAAAAAAAAAAAAAAAATGCCTTAGGAAGGCCAGGGAGATAGCTCAGTGGAATAGGTGCTTGCCTGGTAAGTGCAAGGTCCTGAGTTCAATCCCTGGTACTGGAGAAATAAAAACTCTCTGGAAAGCTGCTTAAATTTTAACAATCACCTCCATTTCTCCTCCTCCTCTTCCTCCTCCTTTTTTTCCTTTTCCTCCTCCTCCTCTTCAGAAGGTAGAAAAAGGGGGAGAGACGCCCACTTCCTATAGCACACTGGCTGGAATGGTGGCAGTGGTGGTGTGCCTGAGGGCTCCCAGGGCACAGCCATGGACACCAGCACTATCAATAAACCTGACTTATTTCTAACAATCTTGCCACTGTGTTGAATATGCCATTTGCTTTCCAACCTTCTACTAATCAAAACACAGAAAAGCATCCATCTGACTCCTAATCAACAAAAGATCCCCACAACTACCACATTCCGAAGGCCTAGAAAAGTGATACTTTACTGAACCTGTACAACTTTGTCAGGGAGTACAATTATAACCAGTACTGTGCTTTTCAAAATAAGGGCATTAGAGCTAGGTGTGTTAGTCCACACTTGTAATCCCAGTTCTCAGGAGGCTGAGGCAGTCAGCCTGGGCTATGAAATGAGCTCAAGGCCAGATTAAGCGGCAGAGCAAGGCCCTGTCTCCACATAAGGACATTAGCCCTCTGATGCCTATTACTTTCACAGTACTCTCTCAAGAAGAGTTGGAAGACACAGAAAAGAAACACCCTAACCTGCCTAAGCCATCCAAGGCCATTCTTGATGGTCAAAGCCAATATTTTCCCACCTTTATGGGTCAGCAAAGAACACAAATCTCTCTTCCGTGCTACCATACTTCAGGTCCAAAGACCCCTCTAAAATGTTCCATCTAATCTGCATTCCAAAGGATCCTCCTATCAAGCTAGAACTGATTCCACTCCCACCCAAAAAAAGAAAAGAAACCAGCAATTGGGAGGCTGAGGCAGGAGAACCAGTGTGAGTTTGAGACCAGCCTGGGTCATAAAAGTGAGCTCAAGGCCAGCCTGAACTGCACAGTGAGATCCTGTCACAAAAAGATGACAAACAACAACAAAAAAAGGAATCCAAAATCAACAGACAGACCCAGGGTATTCTATTTCTTCCACTTAATTTTATCTAAATGTTCTTAGGCAAAGTGTTTCTTTATCTGATCTTCAGCTTCGACATGACAGAAACAATTTTGAGAGCTGAAGGGAAAATCAGAGAGCATATACAGTACCTAGCCCAGGGCTTGACATATACAGGCTCCTAATAAAAGGCTATTATTCTTGGTATATACAATTCAAGATTTATTCTGTACAGAGATGTCAGTTATATATTCCCTTTGAGATTAAGAGGATTTCATGATTCCTTTGATTGGAACTCTATGGGTTGAAAAACATAATTAAGCCAGGCATTTTCAGAAAGTACATTTACATTAATATTAATTAATGCAAACAGCTGTTAGAGAAAGCCAGCCTGATAAACCTGAATCTTGGTCAGGTGTGAAATCCTATTGTTCTCAAGTTATGAGTCATTTAAGTTAATGACTTACTCTTCTAGTTCTGGTTAGCTACCAAAGAGCTGTAATCATACACAAAGAAACTGCTTTCAACAAATACTATATCTAACTGTTACACATAGAAATTAAAAATTTAAACAAACGAAAAGAAAAAGGTCCTTATTAGTACATGAGCAACAAACTGAAAAATTCCAACGTATGCTGAGAACCACTTTGTTCTTGTTTTTGTAGTTTGTATAGGGTCTACAGGGTCTCGCAATACAGACTGGACTAGTGGTGATCCTGATTTCAGCTGCCCAAGTGCTGGGATTACAGGCGCGCCCCACCACACCCAGTCTCAATAGTTGGCTTGGTGTACCCTGGAGGCGGGGCCAGTACGGCACACTGGGGATCCACCCAACCCCAGCCTCTGCACTCTGCCCTGCCCTCTTAGTTCACTGAGCTATCTGACCAGCCAACCGGGCACCAATTTGGAGCAAGTTGTAGGTAGAAAGGAGGGTCTCTCGCTAAGCCCCTACCCTTCCTCTTCCTATGTCCCTGACTCCTACTCAAAGAGAGAACTCAGCTCCCAGGTTCTCATCCAGTTTCTCCTACCCAGGACTTCCTTATGTCTCTCTGTGAAACACAGAACTGGAAAGTCTGAGAGAGTGCTTATCCGTAGTTCTAAAATACCTCAACATTCTGGGCAACCTGCAAATGTCTATGACCTGAATTTCTCTATTACAGCAACTTCTTACTTGTCTCAGCATACTTTTTCTCTGTGTAACATTCTGGTAATCAAACAAGCTTAATTCCTAATTTCTAAGCCATTATAAAATAAACTTGAGGGTCCCCCTTTTGCCACAATTCTTACAGAATTTTCTGTTTTATGACACCACAATCCTGAAGTGGTAAAGAAATCAACTATATGAGGACAATTCATGATTAAAAATACAATACAGTAAGACAGACACTAATATATTAATGTGATTTAATCTAAGTCATATGTTATTAGTGATATTAATATATTAACATGATTTAATGTAAATAATGATTTAGAAGCTGCGTGGTAAAAAGAGCAAATTGGGCTGGGAGGCTGAAGCAGAAGGACTGGCACAAGCGGGCTAACAGTGAGCTCAAGGCCAGCCTGAATTGCAGAGACAGATCTAGCCTGGGGGGGGGGGGCAGACTGGGAAGATCTTTTCACTTTAATGAACTACCTGAACAAGTTTCTTCGAGCCTCAGTTTTCACATGTTTAAACTGAAAGTGCTTGCAAGATAAATCTTCCCATTCTGAGATGTATTTGTTTCTCTAATGATTCAGAAGGCTGTCTAGCATACTATAGAGTCTTCCTTACAAATATCAATTATCAGTACAGTGATGAGATGGTTAGTCAATTACCAAGCCCAGGGGCCGGCAAAATAGCTTAGAGGTCTAAAGCATCTGCTTAGGCAACCAGAGAGACCGTGGTTCAATCTCAGGTGTCACATATGCTGCGCCAGCTTCACCCCCAGTGCAGGCTGAGCCAGCCATAATATAAATAAATAAATAAATAAATAAATAAATAAAGTTTAAAAAAAAATTACCAAGCCCAACAAGCAAATGTTTAGTCTAGGAAAAAAAAAAAAAAAAAAAAGAGCTGCTTGCTTTACGCAACTTTCAGAAATTATAACAAATACTTTTCTCAGAAAAACTACATTGAACACATACTTTTCAGCAGACCATAAACTATGTGGGAAAGGACCTTGTAAAAATTTCCAACCTGTACTCCCAGCACTCAGGAGACTGAGGCAGAAGGATCTCTAACTTTAAGGCCAGCCTAGGCTACATAATGAGCTCAAGGCCAACCTCAATTACATGGGGATACCCTGTTGCAAAGAAACAACAAACCAGACCAGACCAAACCAAGTTTCCATCTATTATTTACATATACAGAACTAAATGGCCGGGTACTCAAAAATATTAATAGAAAAACTTTTTCAAGGAACAAGTACTAGGCTTTAAAGGGAAGGTGGCACTTCTGAATTTCTACGCAAGAAGGAATATATAATTTACGGGTACAGTTGGATTATTTACATCTTATATAATAGTCTTCTTTTAATAGCTTGTATGAGTTTTGTTTAAAACAGTAAAGAGTTAGCCTAATAGGCTGGCAGCCCAACTTGTAAGGTAAAGCAGTGTTAGTGAATAACATGCAATGTTTTTACTCTTGCATAATAGTATTTCGATACAGCTATTAAAATATACACACATAACCAGGTGCATTACCCAAATGTTCAGTTACAAGGGACACTAACAGTTGTCTGTCCATAGCCATTTCATTTCTGTTTCTTACACAAATCATCGCTTGCAAGCATTGATGCTAAAAACAGAAAAACAGGCTAGTACACAGTGGCTATAAATGCCAAATCAATTTTCAGCAGATAATAAAGTGCATGTTTTACAATCAGCAATGCACTGTTTTACTACCCAAAAATGTAAGCTAATAATATATAGCCCTGCTAAATGGAAAATGCAGATATGCTGTTAAAAAATGGGCCGACTGTGAGAGGATGGATCATTTCTGCAGGGACCTTCTTAAAGCTATGTGTAAGTGTTTTGAAAATATCACATGATGTGGCCATGTGTTAAAAATTACAGCCAGTTAAGTTCTCTGCTAAGAAAAATATGTGGGCAATTTATGAAATGCACTCCAGGATGGAGATGTCTTAAGTAAAACCAGATTTTGAAAACAAACCCCTCCTTTTTTTTTTCTTTTGGAAACTTGAACTTAAAAAAAAAAGTTCCAGCCACATCTGGAGAACAGGACCATTGAAAAAGGGTGGTCTGACCTAATACTAGCCATCTTCTGAAAGAACAGCACTATTTCTGGGCTACAGGGACTGGGCTCACTTATTGTCCTTTTAAGGAAACAGCCCTGAAAGCATTTTGTAGGTCAACATATGTTCTTTGATAATATTATACCAGGATTGATAGAAACAGAAATGTTTTAGAAAGCCCAGAATCACCCCCTTCTGAAACAATATAATGCCCAAGGTCTCTCAGCCTACTCAGGAGAAAACATTTCCTTCTCTTAAACACAAGGATCTAGTGGTTACACAAATGACAGGCAATAAATGATACGTCCTTATAGTGAATTAAATAATTTTAAAATAGTTTAATCTATTCCTTTACAGCACATATAACCTCCTTTGACTTTCTATGACTCATTTTGTAGACTACTCTATCAGCGGCTTAAAAAAACAGCGTTTTACCAAAATCATTCTACAAAACCTCAAACCAAGGTTTTTCTTTGCCTACCTACCCCAAGGATTGGTATGTCTAAATAAGCTTAGTTTCTATACATCTGTTTCTAAGGATCTCCAATTTTATCCAAAAGACCCTGGATCTGAGAATTGTTACATCAAGTCTGAGACATACAAGAACAAATTCTGACACATTAATTTTAAAAATATATATAAATATGTAGTCAAACAAAAACAAAAAAAGATCAAATTACACAAAACAGCTTATTCATCTAACTCTAATGTCTTGAAGTATAAAACTTCCCCAGATGACTAAAATTGCCCATTAATATATATGTATTAACTAAAATATATTAAGAGGCAGTACATCCCATAGTAGGTTAAAAAGTACAGATGGGTGTCAAAAATAGCCAAGTGTCAGATCTGCTCAAGCATCCCCATCCTGGCACACGCGCCTAGTCACAGCTGTTGATATCATTCTCTGTATCCAAGTACAAGGTTTCCTAACACAGTTGATGAGAGAGGAAAACAGTGCCCACACTTCAGCCCCTGCCATTCAGCCAGTCAGATATTAACAACTTAACCCTAAAACGAAGTTACAAGGACCCTCAAGCCTTAAATATAGCTGAGTGCATCTTAAATAAGAAGCTTCCTTTAAAATCCTGTAACAAGCAAGGAGGAGTGAGGGTCTTAACTACTCTGTTTCACTCATCATGCACTGTGTGTAGTTTTACTTATACACATTCTTCAAGATGCTGATTGATTGTTTAGCACATATTAAAAACATGAAGACGAGGAACACTTGAACCATCATATGAAAATCACATAAAGCTGTGCTCCACTATTCTGGGGAAATAAGAAACACCAGTACCATGCCCATACTTCTGCATTATATACCCAGTACTCAGTATACATGCAACTCCTTAGTTGCATGGTACATCACAAGCACAGATGAAAGCTTAAAGAGTTAAAATGACCTTTCAAAGACCTCACTCCTTGTCTTTTTTTGTGAACTCGCTTCCTCCACGGTCCAGTTGGGTACAATCTGATTCTCCTGAATGAAAACAAAGTGCAGCTCTGTCCTTACTGGCACATGCATCCTTTCTGTGCATATACCAATAAGGATAAGGATGGGCGGCAAGATGCACCCTAAAGAGGGAAACATTCTTCCAACAACTGGCAATACCTTCCCACAACTGCGCTTGCAGAAAAGCAGTGGATAATGTTTCAAAACACCATCTGTGAGGTGCACAAACTTTGCGACCCAGCACAGCCTCTTGGGCCTGTCCTACCCAAATAATCTCCACAAACAGGCAGCTGGGGGATCGCTCTGTGCCCTGGCTTTTTTATCTGCAGATAGGCTGCTGCCCATGCCACGCGGAGCAGTGCAGCAGCAGAAAGAGCCTTTTCCCCCACTAGGCTCCTCCATAAGCAGAGGACCGCAGAAAACAACTGAGGTTCTAAAAACAACATTTTTCAGAGTAAACTGTCATACACTAAATCTTTAGGATCACAACAGCTTCACAACTTCAGCAGACATTTTTTAGAAAAATTCAATTAACA
The DNA here is from genome assembly GCA_004027025.1 of Myocastor coypus. Lineage (NCBI taxonomy): Eukaryota > Metazoa > Chordata > Mammalia > Rodentia > Myocastoridae > Myocastor > Myocastor coypus. The sequence goes on from PVJA010006189.1 coordinate 31,036, forward strand.
GATTTTGCTTTTTTTCTCTGATGACATTGAAGGACTATGTTTTAGGGCAAGAACGTAATTACTCATAGTGCCAATACTTCCTTCACTTTTTGGGACATAAACAGCTTTTTAAAGAGACCTTCTCTCTGGATTCCACCATAATCTGAAAATCCTCCATGGATAAAATTTCCAAGAGAGAAAGTAAAGAAGACAGCCCCAGAAACCAGAACAAAAACAATACTTCTCACTGGGGCTCAAATCCATCAAGTAAATTGTTCAGGAAAAACATCTGTGCCTTTGAAAGACACCCCTAAGACTGTAAATCCAGGGCTCCATACCCTGCACCCCTGTACCTAGGTCTTGGTGGTTCTCTTCACGTCACCTTTCCATCACACCACTGTCATCTCCAGCCTCCTTCATCAAGAACAGACTGCCGAGCAGCAACCAGTATTATCTGCATGAAAAGCTTCTTTCAGCGCAGGCACAAGCGGCAGGGCTCACTCACCAGGCATCGTGGGATCCAGCGGGCTGGCTCGGGAGAGCAGCTCTCGCCTAACAGCCAGCGCGTCCTCGCGGGCTCATACCTCCTGTTCTGGAATGTGCGGGGCGGCAGAAAGGAGAGCAGAGCACAGCAGCGGAGAGGAGAGGAGAGCAGCCGAGCAGAGGAGAGGAGAGGAGTGGAGGAGCGGAGGAGAGGCGCGGAGCAGAGCGGAGGCCGTCAGAGGGGCTGGGGCGGCATGGCCCGAGGCAGGATGCCGGGCGCGTGCGCCTGCCAGGCAGAGACAGATGGAGAGCTGACACTCCGGATTGCACTTGGAGCAGAAATGTGCAGGATGACAGGCACACATGTGGCCTTGAACCCAACCCTGTCTCTTCAGGCAGAACAATGACAGGGACGTGTGTGCAAAGTATCACAACCCCTGCTTCCCCCTGACTGCTGCTCTCCCTCCTGGCTCTCCACAAGTTCCAGGACACCAAAAAGCAGAAAGTGAAATGTGGAAAGATAAGCTAAATGCTAAATAATTCATTCAACGCCACCCCCATCCCCTGGAGCCTTAACCCTTATCTTGCCAAAGGATGGAAATGCAGACCGGGTCCGCCACTCCTCCCAGCAAAAGCTTTCCCTCTTGTCCTTTGAGTGCACATAACTAAGAGCTACATTTTAAAAACAAACATAGCCACAAACCTCAAAGCTTGTTTACTGAGCTAGACATCCTGAACAGTTGACAAACATTTCAGGAGCCTGTATATTGTGCCAGAGTATCATCCTGAACAAAGTCTTGGAATCACTCCTTCTGTCAGCCTCTCAGTAGCATGTGGAAAATAGAACACTTTTTAGAAGCACAATCCAACCACTTTTATTTTACTAGAGTGCTTTTAACCCCCTGGGGTCCCCCGCTGACGTGCTGCGAACATTTCCAGCTTACTCTCTTCTACCACGCATGGAGATCCATGGGAGAGGAAAACAAAATCTTCATTGTAAAGCCTTTTCAGAAGCTGAACAATCATGCCCTCCTGATTTCTGATTTTTTTTTTTTTTTTTTGCACACCCTTAAATGTTTATCCTGTCCATGAATAACACACACCCAGCCAGGTTCAATGGACTCTTCCCTATTAAGCTTTAATGGACACCATGATATATAAAACTACGTGCCTTTGTTATGGTGCTTTATCTAAAGCTGGCTATTTTCCTCTCAGCAGTCCCTCTTTAGTCCTTTGTAAAACATCCTTGCCTCATAGGAGAAACACAGGCCTGCCTGTCTTGCTTTGCTTTTCTCTAAACAGACAAAAATTGCCAGCCAGAAGGAAAATGCTCTTCTCTTCTAAAGTTCTTCCTCAATTTAACACTTGCAAATCTTCCCTGGGTCTGTGTGTATTTGTTTTAACAACAGGGCACATGACCACCTAGATGTCTCAGGCTTTACCTCCCCAGTATAGGCTCAATCCACTATGAAGGCAGAAACAATTCAACTCAGGACTCTCTCTGCCCAGGCTGCAGCTCCATGAACATGACAGACAGGGGCATCACCTTTAACTCCTGCTGTACCACAGTCATCGACATGTCCTTTGCTTATTCTACATTTTCCATATGCTTTTAGCTTTCATCAGATTGATTTTCTCCCTACTTGCTGGCTTGAAGAAATTCTAAGAACCCCTCTGGAACAAAGGCAATGATTCCAACTTCTACCTACTCACTCTTTCTACACCTGTCCCCAGGAAAGCGCTTCAGAGCCTGTGCACCTGCACCCCACACACTCTGCACTGACCAAAACCATTTCAGCTTTGAAAAACAGCATTGATCAATAAGAACTTCTATAGTTCTTCTGCACCCAAGGAGCCCTGCTTCAGCCAGTGAACCCCTCAAAAATCCATCACTGTCAGAGACAACTTGTAAAAAGACTACAATTCATAATGATTACTCTGCTCTGTCACTAATAGTATACTGCACCCTATTTATGAGGCCAATCTTTTTGTTCATCTTGGTGAAATGTCACTTGTAATGAGGTTCTGTGTAATGGATTTCAGTTCAGTTAAGCACTGAGCTCAAATATTCTTATGATGGGAGCTTTATAGTGGGCATGAGTGTGATAATCAATTAAGCCCTTATTGTAAGTGCCTTTATGGAACCCAACACCTTAAATCTGTACATTTTCCTTTTTAAAGAGTGTATTTTTTAAAGCCATTCAATGCCATACAGCACTGATTTTTTTTAATACTCTACCTATGTTAGAAAGAAAACATTTTCACAGTAGGAAACTCAACCTCTCATCAATATGCATGGTGAATCACTTCTAAAATAGAAAATCATATGACAAAAATGCAATACACTTTAAGAAAACTGGATGATATCTGGTTTTAAAACTGGGTCTTAATATCGGTACACTGCCAATCCCTGAACCACAGCTCAGAAAATTGAACTTCCATATGCTGTGTGATTATGTATCTTTTCTATGTGTAAAAAGGCTTTTTAAGCTGTTATCTGACTACAGTAATTGCCACTTTAAATTGATCCACGTCAACAAAACCTGGATCCCTGGAGATTCTCACCTAGAAGCCTGACTGCAGAAAGCGCCTAACTGAATGTGTGTGCATCGGACACTAGTTCAGCATTTCTTCAAGAACCAGTTTCCTCCTCTTATTCTTTAATTCATAGAGACAAGCAAAGTGGCAGCCCTGCTTGGCATCTCCCCCTGAACTGGGAGACCTAAGCACAATGCTCCACACAGTCTCCTAAGTAAGTTTCGAAAGAAAAAAAGAAAGACAGACAGACAGACAGAACAACAAGTCAACATCTCTACACTCAAATTGTGCAATAAAAATAGACAATCAATGATTGTCTTATCATTGGTTATCATGATGAATACATTTTGGCAAGTGAATGGGAAAAAAAAACCTAGAATACACATTGTGAAGGTTTTCTCCAATACAAAAATACCATCCAGTATCACCATCTGAACATTCTTCATAAAATCAAAATATAGCCAAAGTAATAACAAAGAATATATTAGCATATCATCACTGAAACATATTCTATAGAATTGAGCTATATCTAAATAATAACAAAGGATAAGTTAGTGGCCAATTGAGTAATCCCTCAGATCGGCCATATCAGCTAATGCACACCTTTTATTTTAACAGTACAGATCATTTTTAAAGATATTCTTTATTTATTATTATTTTTTTTAAATCATCACTTTCCAAGTCAGGAAATGTAGCAGACAACGAAGTGAGAGGCACCTGTAAGAACAGGGGCATAGACAGGTCTCTGACAATGACTTCAGCTCATTCATTAGAAAGGTATCACAGGATTGTATCACTCCAAGGAAATTCTCACTTCCAAAACTAGGCAGCCCCACAGCACAAGAATTTCCTTTGTTTAAACCTAACTTAGCAATAGGGACTAGCAGTCTACTGGTACTGTCTGCAGTTCATGAAAGATCTCCACGCTAGTAAAGGGAGAACCAGAGCAAAAGCTTTTCCATAGGTCTCCTCAACTTCCTACTCTGCTCCTAGCTGGCTGTTGTGATACACTGTAACTGCACACAGTGAGTATTAAGTGAGTTAATTCAAAGAAGCTGAAACCTCATTGATCCTAATTGAAAGCAATACTCCCAACCAAATACTTTCCTACCCCATCTGCTCTGGCCTGCCACCAGCTATTCAATACAAGAGAATTAATAGTTTCAGATATTCTAACCGACCCAATAAAGGCACTCATTTAAGCAGGGCTGCATTAACAAAGTGAAAAAACAAGGACAAAATGGGTTCAAATGGAGCATTTTACTTCTAGTTGGCTTTAACAAAGCTGAATAAGGCTTATTCTGACTTTTTTATGTGCAAGACTTGAGAAACTGAATGAGAAGGCACTCAATGATCGGCCAACGAGCTTTGATGAATGGTCATTAAGACCCCCCTGCTTTTAGGGAGACCTTTCTGCAAAGTGGCACACCAGCTTGAAAGGGCGGCCTCACTGATGTCCAGATTTCTCTGCTTGCTTGTTCCACTTTCAATTTCAGACCACTGGCCACCAAATGAGGCTGACATATTGGAAAATAATGTTTTATGGGCGAGTGGTAAAAAATAAAATGGAGGCATTAGCTCTGCTTTCAAATTTAAATCTGCTAGTTTTGTCAGACCCCAAAGGTTTTGATTTTCCACCCAGCTGGAAGCTATTAGTGTTTTCTAAAGGCATCCCACTGACAGGGCAAACCTACCTAATGTGTGAGCTGTTGGGCGAGGGGAGATGGACCTCTCCGGATGATTTCCTAACTTCTCATCACTTTGACAGTCAATTAAATAGATACAACACCTAATAAAAATGTACATTAATCTGTTTCTGCCACTAAAAGACATCCGAAACTGTATTAAATAAAGGCCATAATAGATTGTCTCCTGACAAAGATAAATCCAATTATACTTTGTCTGCAAGAAAAACAAATGGTTTATGTTTTAGGCCACAAGAAACAGCCAACCACAAAGAAGTGAACAGCACAGAGGAAGAAAAGAATGAAGTTAAAAAGTCCATTGCAGCAGTCCATCAAGGTGAGAGGTTATCTGTTATTTTAAGTCCTTTCTATAAATGTCTGCTGTAAACAACTTGACACAGTTACACTATTTCCCTCAAATATTTCCTTGGGGAAAAATGATTGGCAAGCATTTACACCTCCTCAGCTTCCGGCCAGGCTCACAGACAGCAAGCACAAGAACTTGGCTTCAAAACAGAACACCTGATTGCCACCTTTTCGATCTTAGGGATGGGAAGGGTGAATATGTTGGGGCTGTCCAGGTGGGCCTAAGTGCCAGCAACAAGATATAATGAAATACAAAGAAACTCCGGACAGAGGAAGCCTGCCTCAGAAGGGGATTCCGCAGACATTACAGGAGCAGGAAAGCTTCACTGCTGGGATCACTTGGAACTGGAGCGACAAGGCCCCCTTCCAACCCAGTGGCCCATGGAGAAGCTGACAGGACTGAGGAGAAATCTACATGGACCAGGGAGTGGTGGGCAGAGAGAGAGGTCAGAAACCCTCCCCTCCCCCAGGACTTTGTGTTAAACCTGTGCACTCAGGTAGCTTCGAGTTCTGATTCTCTACCAGTTAAGATGAATTAATGAACTCTAAAATTATAATTTGAAAATTCCATCATTGAGATATTTCAAATAATGACTTCCTAAACTGATAAACAGGTCTCTTCCATTGTTTTTTTTGTTTGTTTGTTTTTGTTTTTTTCAGCCTCAATGTCTACAGATGGCAACAGGACAAAGTGGTACTTGTATCATTCTGACAGGTTTTCAAGGAATATATGACTTTCATCTCTAGTGGAAGTTTAATTTTTTCCACACCTGCATAAAAAGATATACCTTCATATATTAAGTATGTACAATGCATTATATGTATTTGTGTAAAGTGAAATCTAAGATAAAATATCACTTGCTAGAAAAAAATTCTACACCTAGTTATTTTGCATTGTCTCGGATAGTAATAAACCCTTTAAAAATATATTGTGATTTTTTTTTGACCATCAACAACTTTTGATGACTTTCATATTAAAGATAAACTTGAAATCTATTAATACAGTTAAGTGTAGATTCCTCCATAGTTACTAACAAAGGGTTAAACGATTTAAAATTGTCTCCGAGTCAGATACTGCCTTATTATACCACAAGGCTGAACACTAGCTGTATTAATTCTCATCTCTTCCAGTGAAAGCATTTGTCCATAAAAACAATCAATCTTCAAAGTACACACTTGTATGTAAATCTGCAAATAAGTTACCATTTATGGTTCCCTCCTCTTTTGTATAACCAGAAAAATCACTCCAACAGTGCCTAAGTACTCAACCCTTATTCATCTGACAAGGACTGCAACACTATATGGAGAACCTTTGTTTCAATGTTGCCACCTCCCAGTCTTGACTAATGGTGAGTTAGTTTTGTTAAAACGCAACGGTGATGGCGTATGCTCCAGTGAACTTTCCCTCCTCTCAGCACCAGAGACAAAAACCCGCAGCTCTGCTCTGTGCAGGCAGCCATCTGGACAGCTTTCCCTCAAAGCCCAGCCCACACCACACTGCAGGCAAAATCGGAGGGCTCCAGAGCTCTGTGGGGCTATTCATGACATACCAATTTCACATTTTCTGCTTGTACGCTTGCAACAATAAATGCTAATGAGGACTATGAATGACAATTTTAAAGACAATAAAAAGGTCTCCAAATCCCTTGCATATGGAGACACTGTTTTCAAAACTTCACCTTCTGTTACAGAGCTGTTAGTGTCTAAAGGAGAAGAAAAGAATAACCTAAGGAAAACAATAAGATGATCAAAGCACAACTGAATCCCAAAGAGTTCCAGAGAAAGCAATCCATGTAAAACCAGCAAACAACAGCGCTTACCACCTCCACAACAGCCCTGTGCATGTATGAGGCCCTTTTCATCTCTACTACCTTTGCCTTCTGCAGACATGAGCTTCATCAGAAAAGCAATTCTTGCTAATTGTTGGTTATTTTTGAATATATTTTTGAATATTTCTCAAGAAAGCCGCTGTCCAAAAAGAATCATAATCAACACTTCTCGATCACCCATCATTGTACATTATATATACAACATATAATATTATATACATATACATACCCACATATATTATTAGAAATGCAGTGGGAGAGTTGAACACAAATGATTTTCCCTCCACAGTGATTAAAATTATTTTACACAATAACAAAAATAAAAGATCCATCTTCTTACTCCAGAGGGTATCCTTTTCATTAACACAGATCAAAACACTTTCAGCAAAATCCACCAGGTGGAGCAAATACACAACAATAAAAAATATCCCAGGATTTTTTTCATCTCAGTCTTCTTCCAGCTCCCCATCTCTTTCTCCACAGTGCAAATCATCAAGATCCATGCACACATACTGATTTGCTAAGCTTATAAACAAGTTCAAACTTAGTAAAAAAAAAAAAAAAAAGAAAGAAAAAGAAAAAACTTCTGCTATAATGAATGCTATTATAAATTTTCCTTCCACAACTGCTTCATTCGTTCAGATTCCCAGCAAAACATATTGGAGCTTATCAATGTCAATTTTAAGATTAATATTTTATAATGGCCCTACAGGGTTTCATCACACATGCCCCTTCCCTATACAACACCAAGCAAAATATAATACAAAGCTCTGTATTCTGACATCCTCTGAAGAGTGGTTAATAACCAACCGCAGCTCAATTCCCTTACTCTTTACAGAAATTTCAAATATCACTCGGAACAAAACTCGTAATTGTGTACAGCAAAATCTTAACAAAATTTTGGAATTTAGAGCTGGATGTGGTGGCTCATGCGGGCAATCCTGGCATCTGGGAGGCTGAGGCAGGAATGAGGCCAGCCTGGACTACAAAATGAGTTCCAGGCCAGCCTGAACAGTACAGTGAAACCCTGTCTCAAAAAGACAAAGAAAAAAGAACTTGAAAGAAAGAAAGAAAGAAAGAAAGAAAGAAAGAAAGAAAGAAAGAAAGAAAGAAAGAAAGAAAGAAAGAAAGAAAGGAAAAGAAAGAACTTGTTAGCTGAAAATGTCCTCTGTCCCATCACTGCTGTGCACCATTCATGACTACTCCCTCTTCCCTCTTCTCGAGTGACTTGCTCCCTCCCCTGCTCTTCTTCTCATTTTGCCCCACACTCCCTGGGTACTCAGCACAAGCACCAAGCTCATTTTTTTGCTCCCATTTTGCTCTTCAGTTCCCACTGTCACCTGCAAGCCCAATTCTCCCCATTCACTTTTCAAAGCCCTCTGAGCTTCTCTCACACTGTGTGCTCTCTGCTGCCAGAACTGAATGCTACAAATGGAGCTAAGGTTACCTGCATGTATGGATGTTCCAGCTGGACAGAACTACCTCAAGCCTGGGAACCCAGGGGAAAGGGAGGGAAGCGGGGAGAGGCAAGAGTCCGTCAGTGGAGCAGAGTGCAAGTTGAGAATGTGGACTGTGGCTTAAAAGGTATTTACATGTCTTTTTTTTTTTTTTTTTTTTTTTTTTTTTTTCTATGGGTCTTGATGTTGAGGAGTAAAACATACTGGAAGAAATGTAACAGGCTGATACATAAATAAACACGCACATGCCTGAGGATACCATGGCACATGCTAGAGCTACTTACGCCTGCGCATAACAGATCATGGGACACCAGCTCCAACACAAGGCGCACCTGGCTAATCCAGTGATTTCAATGATTATATATTCATCACTAGAGTTCTACACCAATATATATAAAATGTTTACTTGCATAAACAGAACGTGAACAAAAAGTTGTTAGAATAATGCCTACCAAACTCTTCCCTGCAAAACCAATCCCTTTATCGTTTGCAAAGATAAAACAAACAAAAGGAATCAGTTCCCTGGATCTGTGCTTCTGTACTAGGCCAAAATACATACAGCTCTCTCTGCATGCCTACAACTCCGATTAACATTACTGGGAGGCACATATGTGCATTGAGAGAGTAAATGCCCTTCAGGCTGCATGACAGAATCCTAATGAAGTAGCTGGAAAAACCACATCACTGCACAAGGAGTCACACTTTCCCCTCCCTTTGCAGGAAGCCTCACCATCAGCACCTTTGCTCCCACGCACAGCCAGGCCACTGCAGCTACCCGCCTTGTGGACAACTTGCTGGTTTCCCTTTGAGAAGGTAACATCTCCTTATAGTCAGGGCATCTCCCTAATGGCCCCCTCAATGAGCTTTCCTAGAATATTTATCCTGTGCCACAATTCGGACATAGTGCTATCCAAATATTATTATTTCTTACCACCCCCAGCTTCATCAAAGAGTGTGGCCCTCCTCACAGTAAATATCAAAGATTATATTCAAATTCCAAGCAAAGGAGAACAGGGAGGACAAAAGAATGGGAAAGAAACAGCCAATCTTAAATCTTTTATCATCTTTCTTTAAAAAAAAAAGGATATTCTATCTTTGGGGACAGATACAGATTTCAAAACTGCCTCCTAAAAATAAGCTGAGAACTACTAGTTCCACACTAAACTACCACCAGTGGGTCTGGTCCCAACAGAGAAACACACAGAGGACACCATATCCCAGGAAATAGAAAATTAAGATCCCAATAAACCAAGACTAGTCCTCCACTGCTACTGAAAGAGATTGTGTTGCATCAAGTTAGAAGTATATATAAAAAAAAAAAAAAAAAAAAAATCAAGAGCCAAGTGTTTAGATACTTTAAAGAAAAAAACATGAAGCATCTGTCAGTGTAGTCCAGAAGGCAAAAGCAGGGACACAGCGCTGGCAGGAACCTCGATTCCTGACCAAACCCTTCCCCACACAATGCCTCCTGAAAGAAAGGAACCCAGGGCGTGAGCCAGCCCGACGCTGGCGGACAGACAGGGCCAGCCTCGCAGGATGTCAGAGCGCCAGGCGGCTGTCAGAGATACTGGAGTTTCACACACTCCCAGCCTGACTGTTTTGCTCTTCAGGTAATTAAACAAGGAAGTGGGGCTCCTGGGCATGAGCCTGACCCGAAGCCTCGGCTCCATCGTTCTGCATATCAACTTCCGCAAGAACTGCCCGGAGCATCAACAGAACACGCTCGCCTTGCTCCCCAGTGTTTCCTTCTCCACCTCTTCCTAGAGCCGACCAGACACAAACCCTGCTGCCTACAAAAACATCTATGCCAGGGTCTCCACTGACTGACAATGAAAATCGCTGCGCAACTCCCCCACGGTACCCTGCACACTTTAAAACCAAAACACTACTCTAACAGCAGGAACTTTATCAAAAGCTATAAATAGCAAAACGAGGCAAAACTCTGGTGTTCTAATCAACATGAGTTGGAAAAAAGGAAACAGCCAAAGAATTGTAATTTTTTAACATGTGTTTGACTAAAATGTGAATTTGAAAATTAAAAAAAAAAAACTCCTAAAAATCACCAGTAGTCCAGATCGTGATTAAACATGTGTTGTGCTATGTAAGATGGTTATTTCAAGCTTTAATGATGGTCATTAATGTAAATAAATATGATCTATGCTTTGGTTATGTTTCATCAAAAATTGTATTTAAATAAAATTCTAAAATATGTGTGTACAAAGTCATGATGAAAACTTAGCACGATCAAAACTGTCCCCTAAAAAGTAAAGTGGGGAAAAAAAGTGGAGATATATATCCATACACATATATATGCATGTGTGTATATAGATATATGATTTGAATCATACTCATAATATATTCCTTCATTTCAAAATCTAAAGAGTAAAATATTAGCTGAAACAGAGACCAAAAAGGAGAAGAATACAAAAGCTTGCCTGCTTGTCTGTGTTCAACACAAAGAACATTAAATGAAAACAACTGGCACGCTGCCAAATTCCTATAGAGGCAGAGATTCAAATAAATTGATTTCACGCATCACACTGACCTGGGATCAGTGTGCAGTGCTCCAATAAGCTCACAGCTCCACGTGGGGTAAAGCCCATTAATGCTATCAGACCCCTTGAACACGACTGCGGAAACTTAAAAATAAATGCAGCCCCTCTCTACAAACTGCAATTTTACTTAAGAAAACAGCTTTTCTCTCTGCTCATAAAAATACCAATACTGGGAGGTGCACAGCATCACCTATGAGCACGTTAAAAACCACGCTCTTACTGATGCAGACGTGGCCTTTGAAAACCACCTAATATGTAAGCATTGGGACCACCTATATAGTCCATCCCAGGATACACAGGGGAAGAAAAACACAGGACTTAGCAAGACAAGTTCCCTGCTTTCCCTTCAGGCTTTTTCCTCTTGCATCTTTTACAAAGCCAATAGATTTTCTTTTAATATGCCAAGTATTGGGTCTACAAATCCATTCAGGCCTTGCAGAGGTGCACCCTATAAAGGAGTAGCTCCAAACTCCTTCCAGAAGACCCAGCACTGTGTAAGCGGCTAGGTTTTAGAACACCAGGAAGGGGGTTGGGGCGGACTCAAGACCCAGAGCAGGAGCTGAGCAGAAACAAGGCAATACGGAAACACGCTGGTGAAACGCAGCAGCGCGCAGTCCTGAGCTGGTGGCAAGCTCCCGGGCACCACTTCCTGGGTAGAGGCAGGCTTGGCTTCCTCCAGGTGACCGACCCCTCACCCCTTCAAACTGCCACACGAACCAGACTCTCTGGCGCCTCCTCAGGTGCTTCTAGCTCACAGCATTGACTTGCCTCAGTCCTATGCTTTTTCTGCTTCCAAATTACAAAGGTAGGAACCCAATGAATTTCAAGTGATATTTTTGTTGTCTTCTGCTCCTGGGTCAACTTGATTCTGAAGTCCATATTTCTCAAACTCATTACTATTATAAAGAAGGGAAAAATAACTAGAGATAATGTATAATGCACCATTAAAAAGAACACCCAAGTTATAAACAAAGCCAGCACTAATGTTACTATTTATATACACATCATTTTGAATGTATGTAGACATACCTGTACATACAGAGAGGAGAGAGGAAGGAGTGATTGTGCCAGCCGTGATGTATAATGCAAAGGAGATCAGCAGCTGCAAGTTCCAACTAACTTACATGAAGCTGCATGAAGATAGCTCTTACAGGCCACTGATGCTACATTCCACATGACCAGAAGACACTATGCTCAAATGGAGTTGAAGCCAACTATGTACTTAAAATAATGCACACAAGCTTAAATCCAATATGCTTTTCAATTTTTAAACTGTACCTTAAGTATTTTTGTTATATAATATGAACCCCCATAAAGACACAGAAGGCAGAAAGCAGAGAGTTATTTTTTTTTCACCTGGGGATTTTTTGCTGTTTTTGAGATGTGTTGCACAAGCTAGCCTCAAACTTGCCTGGCGGCTCCCATCCCCACCAGCTGGGATCACAAGGGTCTACCCCTACAGCTTACTCATACTCCTCTAAAAGGCTATTTTCTCTTGCTGGAAGATGATAAGAGAACGAATGTACAATTGGAAAATAGGGGTGCTGGTGTTACTGGATTGTTTTCCTTCTAATTACGATATTAACACCTTTCTTTCCTCATGAAAAATTTTGGAAATCTAATCAAGATTTGAATTCTCAAAATATGGATTTCTCATAACAACAATACATATGGTGAAAACATAGAAACAAATTCAGAGATGCCCTAACTACTTTGTTGTTGTTGTTGTTGTTGTTGCAGAACCAGGGATTGAGATGCCTCAACTACTAATGCAACTGCATTCCTCACTTCTCGTTTGAAAAATGATTGACTTCTCCCATGTAAGCACACAAAATAGAAGAACATCATTCCATGAAGGAGAGATGAAAGGACAGGAAAAGCAGCCAATAGAAACTGAGTCATAAGTCAGCTCCCCCAAAAGAGGGTATAATTCGACAGGGAATTATTTCCTTCTCTTTGGTCTTGAAAAAGAGAAAGGAAGAAGGGAATAGGGTGGGCAGAGGGGGAGGAGAGGAAGAAGAGAGAGGAAAGGGGAGGGGGAGGAGAAGGAGGAGGGGAAAGGAGGAGAAGGGGAGAAAAAGAGGGAGGAGAATAACAACAACTCATTTGCCAACACCTACTTAGGAATTTCAAGAACAACTCAGTAATTACTTGTAGAGACTTTCACAGGGGTTGTGGGATGAGGATCCCCCCCCCCCCCGCGCTATGTTCACAGCAGTGGTCATAGGTGTCAACATTTCACTGCCCCTCTTCACACAAAGTCATCCATTCATGGAACTTCAGGTCCTTTCCCCATCGCTAGAATGCCAACCAACACCACGCATTTGTGTTGACTGAGCAACTTCATCTCAGCACTGTTTATGCTTATGCACTGGTCCCTCTGTAGTCCATTACAGCTAAACCTCCTGCAGAGCTGGCTACAAGGGGAGCAACTCCTTGAACCCAGCTCAGGGCATCCCTGAATTTTTACATGCTGCAGACTTTCAGAGGTCTCTTGCCAAATGGCAAATGCTTCATTTATATTTCTCCTTTCTTAATGTTAAAAATGACTTTTTAAAAATGCATCCACAGATATGAATTGGGCTTAGGATATACCATCCACCTGAAAGTTTACAAACCAAACTAAATTCATCAGAGGAAATAATAAATTGAAAAGAACTTTTTTTCCTGTTTAGTCAACAAACTGTTTCAGCAAATACCATCTCGTCATTACGATAAACACAGAAATCATGGCATAGCTTTTACTCTTTAACTCCAAGTATTGCTCAGTTTATAACAGATGTATTAAGAAACATGGCAGACACAGCAACAAGAAGGTGAAAAAATAAATATTACTTGATCATTTGATATCTTTAGGCCCCGAACTATCAAATAGGGTTCCCATCACCAGACTGATTCCCACCCAATCCCCACACCCAACCCAAAGATTTCAAACACAGAGAATTAAAACATACAATACAAATTCTATCAATAGACACTATTGCATAAAGAAATGGAAGAAAAAAAAATCTTCACAATTAAGTAATAGACTGAGTTTTCTGATACATTGCAAAATCAAAATATTTATCTGTTCCTTACCTTGACAATATTCAAAGTTCCCTTTTTTCCGGCAGTCACCTACTACTAAACTCAGTGCTCTCCAAGTGTTTCTTTTGACAGATATCATTCTCCACCAATCGCTCTGCTAATCTCCTCTCTCCTTTTCTGACTGGGACAGAGATTATGTTCACCAGCCCAGAGATCAATCTTTTCTATTGACAACAACAAAGGGAAAAAAAATGCATATATCACAACCAGTCTGAAGTATTATACCCATCCACTTACACGATAATACTAGGCCAGCTTTTATTTTAAGCAACCAGTATAAACTCCTCTAAAAAATCCAAACCATCCCCATTTTCCGTTGTAAAAACATGTTCAAATGGACTCTTCATTTTCTCATCATCTGACTCAAAGCTGGACACATTCCAAACTTGACAACTCTTTAATTATTGTTATTACATATATATATATATATATATATATATATATACATATATATATATATATAGACACATCAATGCTTCCCAAGAATATATTAGATTTTACTTGTTTCAATAAAAATTTAATGTTAGATACTATAGTTTCTTTAGGAAATTCTCTGGACATTGCATGTTTTTGTTTTACTTTGGAGAATTTTACAAGTTAACCCATGCTATAAAACAAAGTGGTATTCACAGTATTTCACAGCGCTGAAATTTCAGTATTGCCACAACCAGCTAAAATAGCTTAAAGCAACTAATAACAGTGAAGAATAAGCTTCCTGTAATTGATTATTTTTAAAATCTTAGTTGAAACAACTGATGAATTATCTTACTAATCAATACATCTCTACTATTTTCTTTTGTTCCTATCCAAATTTTTTCAATTTTGCTGCTAGATTTGGCAATTTTGAATATTCATCTATTCACAAAATATTAATTGAGTGCCTATTACTAAACTATTACTTCTACTACTACTGTTACTGCTACTGCTGTTACTGTTGCTGCTGCTGTAGTAGTTCTACTAGTGCCACTATGAATCAAAGCAAGTGACACTATTTCATTGTTATAATCTATGAAATGTGAGAGTATAGAGCTCAGCAACTGCAAAGGAATGAAGATGTATAAAAGCCACCTCAAAAACTATTACTAAGGATGTTAATATTAATTTCTGAACCCAAGTTACTTTCTAGAAATTTACTTTGAGGAACAGATTCTAATGTAAAGTGTGATTCCATTACAAATATCAGTGTACTTTATGTGTATTTTGACTCTGTGATACAACCACGTTCTTGTTCTTTGAGATACAACAGTTACAAAGCACTGATTAAGAAAATGGCACTAGATATTTCTTGGTTAGAAACTGCCTTAAGTTTCAGCAAAGACCAGCAAAGACATGCATCCAGAACTTGAAGACATTGAATTTACTGCAAAATCTCTACAAACAAATGAAAAAGGAAAGAAGTAGAAAGTATCCAAGATACATAGGTACATAGGTATATAAGACATACAGATTATGCAAATACTCAAATGCTGAGGGAGAGGGGCATACAAAGTGATCAACTGGAACTCAACACATCCAGATAGTAAACAGGATTATTTCTGGAAGATATAGATATGTGTAATGTTTCCACTTAATTCTGTTACACCCAATGCTTTGTACCAACATTAATATAGACAGAAGCTATAAGACTGGGCATGGTGGCACACACTCTTGGGAGGCTGTAAACAGGTGGATCACTACGAGCCCAATCTAGTTGAGACCCTGAACACCCTGTAGATCATTCCCTAAAATATAATAATAATAATAATAATAATAATAATAATAATAATAATAGAGGGGGGCTAAATACAGGGATAAGAAGAAAATAACTTCCTTTAGATTCAGTCATAGGGGGCTGGGGAGATAGCTCAGTAGAATAAGTGCTTGCCTGGCAAACTCAAGGACCTGAGTTCAATCCCCGGTTCCATAAAAAAAAAAGATTCAGTCATAATCTACATTGGGCAATATTGTGTGCGTCAGCAGCCATCAACAAAAGACACGGGAGAGACAGATAAAAGTGGATTGTGGCCCTGTGTGGACCACAGCTAGTAATCTCCACTGTGCAGACAGAGCAGACAGAGCACACAGGAGAAATTCCTTGGAGTCTACGTCTACTTCCTTCTACTGGTGGCTACTAATAGCAGATGCAAGCTAACATATTAACAGCACTGTTAATCTCAGTTCAGGTGCATACAAAATTACCGTGTGCATAAACCTGCTTTAAAACACAAATTTCCCAGTTAGAAGTGACCCCTTGTTATAGAATACTCTGTACTACTTGCTTCTTAACTTCACATAGGTTCCACTTTAACCAGAAATTTCGAAGTGAATGGACAAAGCTTGTGGGAAGGTAATGTTAGAATATTTTAAATGTATAGGTTTTTAAATTCTTTTTTCTGCAGACAGAATCTCACTATGAATTCAGACTGGTCTTGAACTCACTATGCAGCCCAGGCTACCCTTGCACCTGTGGCAATCCCGCTCCTGCCTCAGGCTCCCAAATGCTAGGATTATAGGGGTGCACCACCATGCCTGGCTTTAAAGGTTAACCTTAAAGGTTAATATACAAATACATTTTGGAGTAAAGCATAAAGCAAACCTACGGCTACCTAAAAAGATTCTCCTCTCAGGTAACTATTCTATTTGTGAAATTCTACTGTATGTCGCAATCAAAAGAATTTTTGTACAAAGCTAACCTGCAGACTTTATAGTATCATGCTTGTGCTTCATAGAACCAACATATTGAATGCATTTCCCATATGACATAGTAATACAGAGTCATGGTGAGGAGCATGGTGCGAAATACATGCTCAGACATCCAGGCTACCTATTCCACAGTACAGTTTGTATCCCATGCAAGTCATAGTAAAATTTATCTTTAAAATTATTTTGTTTGGATCCTCAGCCCTGAAATTTGTTAGAAGACCCCATTAGGAAGGGAACATCTACTAAGAAAAATTTTAAAAACTCAGCTCCACCAAGAACAGAAGGCCTCAATTTGTAGTTCTACAAGTGTGTTATTAAAAAGGCTCAACATGTTGTATTACCATGGAAATTGTGGAAAACATACATTCCCAAACAAATATTACTTTTTCTCAATGGTATGAAGTAATGAAAACCACATGTGTAAATCTGCGATCCATGCAGTAGTTCAAGCTGCAGCTAATAGAAAATACAGAAAGTGAACTCTGCTATATAAAGGATTCTTGTTACAGAAATATAATGTGAAAACCAGATGCCGACAGAAAACCTTAATCACAGATGGGAATGTAATCACTGGCATACAGAACACTTTTTTGATCAATCTTAACCATATGCGCAACGTATTTATTTTCTAAGGAATGCAATAACTTGAGGGAGCCTTCTATTTGAATTCCGTTAACCTCGTATTTATAATGCTTTTATCTTGCTCTCCCATCCCATCAGTGCTTACACCGAGTCAATGTTTCAAAAGGAAGAATTGCCGGCCTTGGCAAATTGTTCTTGTATCAGTTTATTTTTCAAAAATTTAATAGGATGAAGGACTACACACATCAGAACAAACCTCAAAGTAGATCAAGTGTGGTTCCCCATTACTGTATTTCTCAGTCACTGCCAGGAATCCTTTTGAGACAATCCTATCAACATTTGGGGCAGTTTTTCCTTCAGTAAACAATATAGAGTTATTCCAAAAGTGAGTGTGTCAACCTAGTTTTTATGTATCATCCTGGATGCAATCAAACTTTCCCTCTTTTTTCTTTCCTTGCATAAAAAACATTTTCTCATCTCAAAGTCATTCATTTCAATTAACCAAAACATAATTAGTACTACCACCAAAGAACACTCACATCCTATTAGACTTAGCAAACTCGACCTTATAAGTACAGAAGTAGCACTAGGTGTGGCCTACCTTTGTCAAAGCTTCCTAAGCTCAATGTAGGCAATTCTCATACCACCCCTACCCTGTGAGGCAGTGGAAGACAGGACACCTGAGTACCTCCCTTCAGGATGAGAGACTATACTCAACTTCCAACAGGACGTAAGTAGGACACTGTTTTGGGGGAGTCTCTCATGGGTCACATAGACAACAATATCCTAGTTTCCTTTTTTTTTCTTTTTTTCTTTTTGAGGCAGGGTCTCACTATGAAGTTCAGGCTGGCCTTGAGCTCACTTTTGTAGCCCAGGCTGGTCTCGAAATCACACTGATCCTCCTGCCTCAGCCTCCCAAGTGCTGGGATTATAGGCATGAGTCACCACGCCCGGCTTAATATCCTAATTTCATAAGCTTCTCCCAGCATCTATGACACACACTCATCCAGATTTCCCTCCTCACATCTAAGTACTCATCTCTTGGATCTACACCTGATAACACACAGCCGTCCTTTCTAGACCTATTCTGATTTCAAAATCCTTCAAACTTGCTACTGACATTGTGTTAGGCTTCCCTTCCTAGCCGTGCCCACATGGCATGTAGCTCTTTCCTGGACATAAATGCTCCACCTCCTCTTCTGACTCTGTTCACTGTGGCCAGGACTCTGCCCATGACCTGGTGCATGGCCAGCTCCTCCCCCCCTCCTAGGTGACAAGAGTCAAGAATCACCTTCTCAGTAAGTTGAGTGTGGTGGCACATGCCTGTAATTGTGGCATATGGGAGGCAGACCCAGAAGGAACATCATGATTTAAGGCCACTCTAGGCTACATAGTAAGTTCAAGGCCAGCTTGAACTACATAGCAAGACGTCCAAAGAGAGAAAGACCCTCTGTCTCTCAGAGAGACAGAGACAGAGACAGGCAGGTAGAGGGAGAGAGAGAATGTGAATCACCTTCTTAGAGATGATTTTCCCAGTCACTGAAAACAAAGTCTCACCATGGCTACCCTCATTCTAACAGTAACAGTTTCTTAATTATTTTCACTGCACTTAATAATACTATATGGATAAAGCCTACTGGTTTCTCTTTTTTTTATTTATTTAACTTTACGCTATGGCCATCTCAGTCTGCTCTGGTGGTGAGGCTGGTACAGCATGTGGTGCTGGGGATTGAACCACGGGTCCTGTGGTTGCTTACCTAAGTTTGCCTAAGCAGGCACTTCAGACCACTTAACCATCTTGCCATACCCAAGCCTACTGGTTTCTATCTGCCTCTCTCCACACCTCCAAACTATAATCTCTCTCCATGAACTCAAAATTCTGATCTGTTCTGCTCATTGACCTACCCTACCCTCCACCCTTGAAATTGTCCTTGGCACACAGTAATAGTCTAACTAAACAAAATCAGTGCAATGAATCCCACCTAATAAAACAACAGCACAGTGGTCCAATTCAATTCCTGTGATTTTCAAAAACCCCATGATCCTTTTCTCTACTTCAAATTCTAATAGCTTTTGTGGTCTATGCAGGCTGGGGACTCCTTTTCCTGGCAGATCTTATGGAGGACCCCAGTCCCTCTGATCCTGGACAGATGTTGGCCAGCGTGGGAACAGCTCAGCACAGGAGCCCAGCCCTTCCTCCCCCACTGAACAACAGCACGCTGTGACTGACAAATGCACCTCTATGGGGTACATCTGTGTGTGCTGGTGGGTCTCACGCATAGACTTTTCCCTCAGTTGAGTCTATCGTAGGAAAAAGAGCTCACCTGACATTTTCATGTTTTTGGACCTTACACTGATGCACTAACATTACATCCACTCCGTCACCAGGGCAGAGGAGCTACCCTGGCATTCAGCAACGCTCACACCCACAGCCTAGCACATTGCCTGGCGCACAGAAGATGCGGCTTAATACTGGCTGAGTGGGAAATGAATGAGTAGCCATTGACACTGTCTGGTCTTTCCCAGCCCCTCCTTCTTGTTTGGATAAGGCATTCTATTCTTTCAGAATACTACAACTACTACTTTGAAAGAACAAATTAACTGAAAGGCATGTGACCAAATGTGACCAACCTGGATCTGTATGTGTCCTGATCAACACTGCAACATGACAAGTTAACAGGCTGGGTGATTTCGAATGCAGGGAGCCCTTAAGTACCTCCTCTAGTGCACAAGGAACAGCTTTTTACAAGTGAGATGTGCAATGAGGGCAGCCTGAATCCACTGACCACTTAGAAGCCCCTTGCCTGCGCTCTCTGGCTGCACCAGAACCTCAGCCCCTGCACTTATCAGCTATTTGACCTTGGAAAGTCACTTAGCCTCCTGAGCCTCAGATGTAATCTCTAACATAGGGTAATAATAGCTAATGTACCAGGGTGATACGAAGATAAGAGCTACCGCTTGCAAAATGCCTACCTTAGTGCTCCTAGTGCGGGGAGTATTTCATGCACTGTGTTCAGCCCCTATTATCTGACACTAAAAAGGTAGTGTTATATTACGGCTCACAGCATTCAAAGAAACAAAGGTCATGACCCAAATATTACCTAGTATAATATAACTTCTCCCTTTGTGAGAGTCATATCTATGAACTGTGTTAAAAATAAGCCAATGAAACCAACATAGGAGGAATTAAGCCACACTTCCCAAAACATTACAGAGTAATAAAGAAAAAAATACAGTGAACAAATGTACTGTGATTTTTTTTTTTTTTTTTTTTTTTAGCCCTCATCTAATTTCATCTATGAAAGATCATCTCGAGGGAGATAAAAGAAGAGAGAAGCAATTATTTCCAAAGACTGATTTCTCCAAATAAAGGCATCTGTTCCATTCTGGCAACTTTTTCATAAAAGAAAAACAAGACTTGGAAGTACGTGCATTCATGGTCCATGGTCAGCGATCTCCAGGGGCTACTATGACTGTCCAGCTGCAAGGATGGCCTGGCGACTGCTGCTCGTGACTGGCTGATCTCTCCTTCGCCATCCTCCTCCCCCTCCTCCCTCGAATGCCTGCCTATATATAGTCTGGGTGGCTGGCCATGTTCATGGGGAGCCCGGGAGTGGTAGGTAGTAAAGACCTCCAAGACAGTGCAACAAGCCCTCCAGCCCCCGAAAGCAGTAAAGCCCGGCAGCAAGGAGAGCTGGGTACAGATCTTGCCTATTACACATGCTGTGTCATCTTGGGCAGTTAGGCAGACCTCAAGGAGTGCCTTCCAAAATGAACTCAAACTCCAGCGAGTAGTAAATAAGACCACATGTGAAGCTCAAGCAAAAGGCCTCCAGTGTCCTCCCTACATATCTGTCTAAAATTGCTCAATCAAGCATCTCTTCACATGGAAATGTTCCCTAGAGGAAAGCCAGCAGAAGCTCTGCCCCAACTTCTGCTCTCTGGGGCTGCAGAGTCTTAGGCTGAGATGCCAGGTCTTCTCTGGAGGTGATGCAGGTTTGGCAGTGGCAGAGCAGCTGGAACCCCATACCATATCAGAGAGAAGAGCCACAGGGAGGACGCTCAGCCTGGGGATCTGCCCAGGAAGCAGCTATGGGCATCCAAAGGAGAAGAGAGCCAGACAACCAAGGGATAAGCAGGACACAGCTGGAAACCACTGAAGTGGTTTGTAGCCTTACTGGGTCCCCATGATCATACACTCCAATTTTTGCTTAAAATTTCAAGGAGTGCATATTTTACAAAACCCTATTGGGCCAGGCAGAGAGCTCAGTAGAATAAGCACCTACCTGAATTCAATCCCTAGTACCGCAAAAAACAAATTCTTGATTTAAAACAGGAAATAAAAACAGGCGATGGTATGTGTCTATGGATAGCTAAGCAGCCTGGCTACTTCAATTTGCCTAATAGTGATTCTACACACGTTAGTGAGGAATACTAAACACAAGTGTGCCAAAACTCTGCAGCTCTCTGATAAGAGAAGATAAGAAAGGGGACCAAAAGGGAAAGAGATTGGGAAAGAAACAACATGCTGTTCAAACCAAAGACTGTGCTTTGGTCTCAGCAGCAAAATGTATCAGGACAGTTTTAGGTGAATGGCTAGAGCTCAAGGTAAGAGCTTTCAACAGCCCCTTGAGAAAGGATCAAGAAGAAACCCAATGTTTGAGACTAGAGTATGCTAGGAGCTTATGAAGCCACAAAGAGTCAGGATCTCAAGGACAACAGCAAACGTCCTGTGACCAACTGTCTTCAGCAAAGAGAGGTCAGAAGACTTGAGAAAGAAGCTTTGGCAGAGGCTGGGGAGAAGACCCCAGGTGAGGAAGGTTTTGCTCGCTCCAGGAAGAGCTCAGAAGCCCAGGATGAATGACAGATAAAACACTGGGTCTAGGAAAAAGGTGACAGAGAGCAGGCCTGACAAGGCTAAGACAAAATTGAATTTTCATCAGTTTTGAATAGCACCATATCCACAGGGATCAAAGAGGGCCAACGTCTATTAATTTAGTAATGGATAAAGAAAATGTATTTATGTGTAGTACTACTCTGCAGTAAAGAAGGAAGATTTGAATCATGAGGAAAATGGACACATTCTGCAACCATAATAGTAAGTGAAATCAATCAGGCACACAAGTTTAAACATAACATGGTTGCTCTTACACAACAGCATAACTAAAGAGCAAAGTAAGAGATAACAGGAAACGGGGAAGTAGACGGTTGCAAATAAGGAAGGGGATCAAGAGACAGGCAGGTGAAGGCAGGGGTTATGAGAAAGAAATTAAGATGTCTTACGTACATGTATCAACTGGCCATGGTGAATGTAGTCATTGTGTACTATAAATACATACTATGAAAACTGCAAGTCATGACTAGAGCCAGACTGCCACTGAGTATTTGCTCTATGAAGAAACAGCCAATGAGAGAAGACCCCATCAAGGGCTCTGGGAGCAGGGAGGGCAGCCTCTCTGAGCGAGGATGCTGAAGCGGTGCTTGTATAAAGAAGTGGCCCCTGACACACCCACAGCGACTCCCAAGCTCTTGACATTAAGTGGACATGATACTCTGGCTCATCCCTCACAATGCGAGCTCCACTTGGAGTTTTCCTTTGCAATGCCTCCTACAGCTGCCTTTTACTTCCCATTTCACAAACACAAGCAGGGTCCTCTTTCAGTAGCCACCACCTCACCACTCCACCAAGCTTCAAGCTAGCCTTGGCCTCTAAGCCTTTCTCACCCTCCAGCCCGTGGGAATGGTTTGCAAGTGGCCCAAGGCTTCCAACATCAAGCTTCAACTGAGTCTCTGATTTTCCAGAGCTTAGCCACAAATTTTTTTTCTTTTGGCTTTAGTTTTAAAAAGAAAATAAGCCTAACTAGAAATGTCAAGTTTTTTTAAAAAAGCAATTCATTATAAAAGCGGAACTATTCTAGTTTCCCAGTCACAGGGCAACAGAAGAAAGGCCCCACACTCAGACAGGCACCTCCATGCTGCTTCCCAGTCCTGCCATGTTGCATAGAGCAGAGCTCGTAAAGGTCCTTTCTTTTTGAGACAGCGTCTCACTATGCAGTTCAGGCTAGCCTTGAGCTCACTCTGTAGCCCCCAGGGTGGTGTTGAACTCATATTGATCCTCCTACCTCAGCCTCCCAAGTACTGGGATTGCAGATGTGCGCCACCATGCCTGGCCTAAAGTCTCTAATTTAAAAGATGAAACTTTCAACCAAGTGCCTGACTGTCAAGGCCTTTTTCTTTCTGCTCTCATTTCCTACCAACCACCTCAAAGTCCCTTCTTGCTGCAGCCACCTCTATGAACACAGTGTCTCTCTAGCCACAAAGCACCCCCAATACTCTGGATTGCCCACACCTGGGCTTCTGCATGTCTCCACTCTACTGCAATCCCACTCAGTAGCTTTCTCTGCATAAGTCCTGTCTCAAGACATGTTCAAGTTCTAATTCATTCCTAGCTCTTAGGCTGCCAGTGAGCATACCATGTAACAGGCACACGATCAAGGCGCCACCTTTGCAGCTGCTTCCTCCCCATGGGCTTATTCTGTGGGAACTGGGCTACTAGCTGCCCAGTGTCTCCACCCAGCAAACTGCTTCACACATGATAGGTATAGATCTATTAATCAGTTTACTTCAGAATCCCTTACAGGAATAAGCATTTTACTTTTCTTCCAGACACTCTAAAAGATGGTGTTACCGTGGCTAAGAGCGTGGTATATGACTTTCTCTTTAAGAAGTCAAATTAGGCTTCATGGGTTGCTTATTTGTATTGCTTTCCACTTCTGTTTCCCTTTGATATATTTTTGCCTACTCCTTCTCATCAGCTGAAAACTTAGCTTGGACACGAGGATGGAAACTGATCCCATTTCCTTCCCCTGTAGACCTGTGCTGACCTGCCCACCCTCATCTAAACAAAAGGATGAGAAGTCATCATCCGTGTTGGTTTCCCATCAGAGGTCAACTGTAGAATCTATTTCCAAATAAACCTAGCCAGAAGTGAGAAGGAAAATGTGTGACATGGAGGCAAAAGCGCTAGGCAGAGAAGGAAGGACACTCCTCGCCAGGCACACAGTGAAAGTTATAAAACTCTAACCATCCCTTACAAAGAACACTTTCAGCCAGGTGCGGTGGTGCACACCTGTAGTCCCAGCACTCGGGAGGCTGAGGCAGAAGGATCAGTGTGAGTTTGAGACCAGCCTGGGCTACAATAGTGAGCTCAAGGACAGCCTGAAATACATAGCGAGACCCTGTCTCCAAAAGACAAAAAACTTTCACAGGAAAGCAGGATCACTATGTCAGCTTGCCAAGACCCACGGTTCCAGTCCTAGGATCGTCTGTCTGCTGCTCTTCACAGCTGTGTTTGCTCATCACTGTGTACATAACATATGTACAGGCTCAGAAGATAGCCTAGCAGTCTTCTGTGACCCAGCTTCCAGCTCTCACCTTCCTCTGTCTTGAGGGTAGGGGAAGAGGGACAGCATTTCCAGATTAACCAAAAGGACTAACCAACTTCTTAAGACTTTGTAGTTAAATAGCAGGCTTATAACAACAGTTCTGTCAGAATTTCCCTAGTTCTGATATTGAAAAGCATCAACTAGAAACGCACTCGAAATGTTCTCTGAAAAGCTATCGCACACTTTCTCTGTCACTGTTCTCTGTGGGTCACTGGCAGATGCTTTTAGGTATTATTACCTATTTGCCTTTTTTTTGTTGTTGTTGTTTTTATTTTGGGTCTTACTATGTAATGACTTCAGGCTACTTTTGGACTCAAAGCAATCCCCCTGGCTCTGCCTCCCAAGGGCTGGGATTACAAACATGTGTCACCACACCTGGCCCCCTTACTGTTTTCGAGTATTACCAGGCTCTCATCCTCTATGGAGTGGTACTAACTGAATTGCCCAGAAAGCCCAGAAGAATTCTCTCAAATACTTTCTATAATAAGAATCCCACAGCTGGTTCTACCTTGGGATCTTCCAACTGTCTCATCTCTCGGCCATTCCTTGCTCATCATTGCCTAGGCAATTTTCCCTGATATCAGTGACCACCCATCTCTGTGAGTTCCCTTTCCTCCTCCTCCTCCTCCTCCGTCTTCCTCCTTTCAGAGCTGGAGATGGAGCCCAGAGCCTCGTCTAGGCTAGACAAATGCATATTTAACCCCTGCTTCATCCCCAACTCTCGCAAGCATCTTCAGGCACACTTCCATTCCAAAACATTTCTGGTAATATTTTCTCCAGTATTTTTATGACTTAAGTTTGATATACTGGAGTAGCAACTAAGAACTCACTGCATACACACTTTCAAGACAGTCTTCTTTATGAATTTTAATTCTGGCTTCCCACTGAATTTTGAATACCAATGCAAAACCATGTCTACAACCTAGGAAGCAGCAGCCTTCTCTGTGCTTCCATTTCAACAACATTACTTCCAAGCACTGCTCAACAAAGATGTCCAGAGTAAGGAGTAGTTCCCTAAAGCGATGACAAATTGCTCACCTTGATCAAACCGCGATTGGGGCCTCCTAAGTCCCAATGAAATTCAGCCTGGGTTTATCACAATGATCCCACGCATTAGCACCCAACTTCTAACTGCGTCCCCTTTTATTCACTTATTCAAATTTTGCAAACTAAAGAAAATACAAAGTCAAGACCCTATGATTAGCAATGAAATTTTAAAATATTCTCAGAAGCAACAACAGACTGCTTCTTCAAAGAAAAAAGAACGCTACTACAGGGTCCCTTCCAACCTGATTCAGACCTTAATGACAATGTACCCCATCCATTTAATAAGCAGGTTCTTTCCAAAAATGGCTGCACAAGGTCATTTCCTAGTATTTCCCTCGGGTCCCAATTCTGAGACTGCAACAGTGAATGTCTGGTAATCTCAAGGTGGACCTCACCCACTTCCGCCTCCTTCCTCCTGCCAAGCACCCATCCCACTGCATGAGGAAAAAAGATAAAGACTGCTGTCCTTGAACAGTAGCTAAACTCTTTTTTTTTTTTTTTTTTTTTTTTTAACCTTTTTGTCTTTTTGAGACAGGGTCTCACTATGCAACTCAGGCTGGCCTTGAGCTCACTTTTGTAGCCCAGGCTGGTCTCAAACTCTCACTGATCCTTCTGCCTCAGCCTCCCAAGTGCTGGGATTACAGGTGTGCGCCACAATGGCCCGGCCAGTAGCTAAACTCTTTGGTTCTTCTTCACTACATAAACAGATGCACTCGCCTCTGAACAAGGTTTAGCAATAACTAAAGTTTCAGACAATCATCTCAGGTCTGCAAGCTAGGGAGGATGGCTCCCTCTTCTTCCTGCAGAGAAGACTGGGAATGCAGCTACACAAAGAGGGACAGTCCCCCCTCAAGCCCTCATCAAAAATCATTTACATTTTCCCTCTCTTAACCTGAGAAATCCCCAAAGCCAACTCCCAGTACCCAGTATCATGTGTAGACTCATCTGTAGGACAAGCTCCTAATTCTACTCCTGAGTTTGACAGCTGGATGTGCCTCATGCCACCAGGAAGCCAGGACTGAGCTGAAGGGGGAACATTGTGCCTACCTGGGGACTTCACACCCACATCAGGTCCCTATTTCCTAACACAGAGGGCACCTCACATCACGCCACTAGCTACTAATCCTTCCTGTGTAAATGATGGCATGCTATGTAGACAGTTCCCTCTGCCTGTAAGACATTTCCAGGAAGTTACCTGGCTAACTGGGAGATCCAAATTCCACAGACACAGTAACAACTTGGATGAGAAAGCATAAGAGATATTGGGCCTAACACTGCTCTCAGGTGCTAGATGGGCTCAGCATAGGGAGCAGGTGGACCCTCACAGGGCTCAGCACATACAGTGGAGGCTGTCTGACAAGGAATAGAGACACCTGGGTTAGAGGACTACAGACCTACAGACCGCTGCATACGAGAATCCGGCAGCTGGTGGTCAACTCTGATTCCTAGGTAGGTGGAGAAGAGAGGCTAAGTAAAAGAAGACTGTGATGCCTAACTCATGGATGCCAAAGAAACTATCGCACCAGATGTTCACAGAGTAAAGTCCTACCTCTTACAACTCAGGCACAAAGTAGGCCATTAATATTGAGGACACAGAGAAATCTCAATTTTGTACACTGGGTCAAAAGTTTAAGGCAGAAAGTCGACTCTGGCCAGCCTTAGAGCTATGGATGGCAGTTCTACTTAAAATCAGTGATACAAATGTATGGGTAAACCTAAAGCTAGACTCAGAATAAGTCTGTGCTACTTCTCAAGTCCTCTCAGGTTCCCAAAAGCCCAGACTGCTAGGTGGCAGCCCATGAAAGCCTCCAGCACTGTAGATGTGGTCTGTGCCGCAGGTTTTAAAAAGACTAAGGAAGCCAATCAATCACATTCTCTCAGGCTCTCAGAGGTCCTCACATTGTTGGAGACACAATGAAAACAAGCAAAAAAATTTAAAAAGGCAACTTTACGTTTGCACTTTTCGCATTTCTTTTCCACAAGATCTACATTTAAAGGCCATCTTTACTCGAATACTGATATATTTTGGAGATCTCAATCAATACAAAACCTACAAACACAAGCTTTATTTCTTCATAAGGTAGACTCTGCAGCAAATCACCCTGGGGACTAGCTGAGCAAGGCATTTCCATTGTTGGTCCCTCCTGATCTCTGAAACTGTTGGTGCTGCAAGCAGCACTGACGGTTCTAAACTTTGTCAAACAACAGGGTCCCTTGCACCAAATATCAACCATGAACCAATACCTTATCAGAGGTTGTGATGTTAAGAGCCTGGATATCACCTCATAAAGTATGAAAAAGTCTCAGGAAGCCGTCCATAGAGCCATGGAAGGAACTGTGGCTGCAGGACAAAATATCCCAAGCCATGGGATTCTGCCTGTGCATAAACTTGCTAACACTGATATGGGATTTGGCCTCTTTTCCCGGGAGTGGCCCAGTACATGGTCCTCTATCAAGGAATGCACCTGTGTGACACCCAGCTCTCTTTAAGCCACGCCAGCAGAACTTGTCACAAGCTGTTTTGCTTCAAATTGGAAATTTCACTCTTTGGCATTACTCTTCGGCTGGCTACATACAAGTAATATATGTAATACCGTTCTTTAAGCTCCCTCTATTTCCAAGCCTGTGTTTCAGAAGAAATGTTGCATTTGTTAATATCAAATGTTAATGTGTCACTACCTTGGCCCTTCCCTTTACCCAGACTTGAAATATTCTAGGTTTCTCTGTGAAGACTGTGTCTAGCAATTCAAGTGTGAAGCCACAAGACACACAGCTAATTGATCCTCAGCAGTGATCAGGTCTCACCCTGGACAAATTACTTTAGCCACAAGTCAACCCAAGTGCAATCAAGGATTGAATCAATATTGAACGTTATCCAGATTGCATCAGTCTTCCTTCTTCCTAATTCTCCGCATTCATGCTTCCTGTGGACAGCCTTGCTGTTCCCTTTCTTAGAGGGACAGAGTATTATTTTATGATTATTTAGGACACATCACTGTTTTGTTTTCAACATTAGGTGATTTTAAAAGAACATGTCTTTCCTAGAAATGTCACCAGAAAAATGCATCCAATTTTTCTCTAATGTGGTGCTTTCCCTGTCCATAAAACTTATTTGATTAGCAGTACTATAGAAGCGAAAGCTTTTGTATGCAGGCACTCAAGCATAATTTAATCATTTTATTTAAGCATGAAAAAAATTATTCTGAAAGCTCTGTTAGGTAAAATATCCCTGATTAGGTTAAACTTGCATTTGCAGGTATATTAAAGATGAAATATATCAAAGAATGCTCAGTATGTGAATAGTGTTAACTTTGTTACAATAGTTAGCAGTATGTTAAAAAATTATAGTATTAGAGAATGTAAGGAATAGCTATCTCATTTTAAATAAATGTATTTTAAAAGGTTATTTCAAAATAAATTTTGTTTTATGCAAACCCTTCTGATATTACCAGGATTTTTACCTATGGAAACCTCTTTTATAGAGAAACAAGATGAGGCCCTAATTGTATAATGCCATTTATCTGCTGAGGATAGAAGTTCCAATAAATGAAAATGCATGTTAGGCAAGGGACTGTCAGAATAGAAAACTGTTTTTTTTTAATTTTTTATTTTTTATTTTTGTTATTGTTGTTGTTTTTAAATAACCCACTCACATTAACAAAAGACTGCAGTAGCTTCCAAATTATAGGTTGTTATTTTTAGTGGAAGCAGTTCAATATTCATATTGGAGCAGATGTAGCAGTTTAACAAAACAGCCCTTCAAATCCTGCACAAATTGAAAACAGGAAAACTGATTGCATTTTCTCTTATCACTTTCCTTTTCTGAATTGACACTTTTGGCCTTCTGAAAATTTACACATGGCTTTCATCTCAACAGCACCTGCTGATCAAATAGAAGCCTAACATTTTCATGAAAATGGTATAAAGGGCTAGTTTTGTTTTAAACACTGTAAAAGGCATCCATTGCCTGCTTGATGGCAACAATGCTGTGTATAAGTCATACCCATAATAGTTCTATGTTTTCACAAAATCGATGTTAGGTCCTTTCTGGTTTTCTTTCCATATTCACTTTTCATAGGGTTCCTATTTGACTCAGTATCTGCCTTTATCCTTAATTTTATCAAGTAAAGATTCTGCAAAATATGTAAGACAAAGCATGAAATTAGAAGAAAATGAACACCTAGCACGTTTCTCTACTTCTGTCTTCAGCGCACACGTATGCATAAGCATCACTGTCTACTCATGCACATCAGTATAAAATATATAGATCCTACTCTGGGCGGAGTGCACCCACCGAAGGAAACTGGAAACAAGTCAGAATTGAGTCCTATTTTTTAAGAGACTCTCTTTCTCTATGCCTTTAGCAAATGTAGATTTAGCAGGTGCTTGTCAGTTTGAATATCCCAAAGTAGGAACGAATGGGTATCACCCAAGCACCAGCTGGTCACCTAAATGAAGTGACCCAAGATGATACTGACTCCTTGTAATACCTCCACAGAAACATGCATCTCGAAAATGGGTATTATTTTATGTAAAACAAGACTGTTGCCTAAGTCACTTCTCAGACTTCTAAATAAAAAAGTAGCAGTACAAAACATTCTTCATGTTTCTATGTGCCATCGAATTCTGGCTCAAATTAATGATGCTCCTCAAATATGCTATCTGTCAGATTCTTTCTTACCCAAGAAAATCACTATTCTCTCTTCTAAAGGATTCCAGGCTATCGTCACCCATTCTGCCTGGGTGATAAGGTAACCTGAAGGCAGAAATGACATACAGTAATATATGTGCCCCTCTGACCAGTTGGTCTGTGAATTTCAATGCTTCATCATGCTCACTGAGGCAAAGGCAAACCTGAAATGTCAATATGTTCAGTCAATGGGAGTAAAATAATGGGACTCCATTGTCTTATCCAATCGATCTGCTGCTGTCAACCAGGAAACATGCCCCTCTGGCTTTAAACAAATTTTAATTAGGCTTTTAGTTACTGGATCATATCTATCTACCTATGAAAACACCTTTCTTGACAATGTGTAGGAAGCAAAGGTAATCACCCTGCTCTTATTCATTGTGAGAACATTCTAAAGTTATTAGAATTTTTTAAAAAATATCTTCATGAGTCAAGAAAACATTTTCTCTTTTCTTAAACTGACTTCAAACCAAAAGCAAACCAACCAAATCATGGTTCAAATCCCAAACACAAATGTGCCTGACAGAGTTTGAGTGTTTCTCTCTCTGTCTAGCAGGGTCTGAAGCACAGTACACATCAGCTAATTGCTATTAAAAGTAGGCTTCCTTTCCTTATCTCATTGAAGGGCTGTCAACAGCCAACAGCATGGATGGCATCACCCCTTCAAAACAAAGTCACACCAAACTAAACATTAATGACCAGTCCCCCATGCCTCTACTCTCTGCCCGCAGTTTGTCCATCCTGAACAGGAAGAGTCAATGAAACTCCTGTTAGAATAACACAGGTGCCTGGCTCCCAGGAAGATAGGGGCTGGAAATGAAGCCCCAGTAAGACCCTTTAAAGTCATTCAGATCGCCTACCTTCCTTCCCTGTCAAAGGGTCACTCGCCTTTAAAAAAAAAAAAAAAAAAAAAAAAAAAAAAAAAAAAAAAAAAAAAAAAAAAAAAAAAAAAAAAAACCTAATCAAGTTGTTAAGCACCTCTTTCTCTTCTTCATCTAAAGGCTTTCAAGTCCAGTCAATAAATAATCTATTGTTCCCCCTTTATCGAGACTGTTTAAACCTATTCAGACTGGCAAAACTAAACCCAATTAAAGATAAGGCCCTCGGGTAATCTCACCTCCGTGAGTCCTGTCTGGATAGCTGAGGTGATGAGAGATAGCGTCAAGGCCAGGGCTGATGCTTCCACCTCACCCCGCACAACAAAGGCAGATTTCTCTTTCTCCC